>JAUZNJ010040787.1:0-10244 GCA_034780135.1 Jordanella pulchra | reverse complement strand
TGACTCTGCAGCATCCAAAAATGTAAAAAGATGCTCATTCGGACCTTTATAATGGTAGTCCTTAAAGGGTTAATGGCCATTACAGGGGTTTGAGTTAATTAGCTAATTAGAGTGTAGAACCAAGTGTCTTCAGTATTTGACCTATTCACCATATTTTGCATGAAATTACCCAACTTTTTTGTGATATTCTAATTTTATGACCTGCACCTGGACATAAAAAAATGCTATGATCAATATTCTACACCACTACTTAATTGGTAGCCTAAAAGATTGGTGTCACTGTCATAAATTATGAATGAATACTTAATTGTTCCTTGTGAGATGTATTTTTTTTATTTGAATAATAAATGCGACATTGCACTGTTAGATGTATCTTGTATGTTTGCAGCTATATATGTACATTAAAAAGATCTAGTTTTTGCATTTCAAAAAATGAGTGACCAATTACCTTAAAACACAAATTACTGCAATTTAGACATTTACTGTAAATTGTAGGACTTATAATGTTTTCTCTTTTTTTCTCTAAGAATTATTATTTTACCTAAGTGTAAAAAGATCTCTAAAATTATATAAATAGAGCCTTTTTCACTGCCGCTTCAAATCATGCTTTGTTTCTCCATACAAAATTACCCAACTAATTTGCATTACTCAAGCTTTCCTTTCACAGAGCTTTAGTTCCTAGTGCAACCCGTACTTTGCTCAGCTTAGTCGGGCTTTTGGAGAGAGTGGGGTTGCAAAGAGCAATGATTGGTGGAATGTCCAGTTTCTCTTTTGTTAAGTCTGTCCATCCTGCCATCTTTAAACCAGCGTTCTGCTTTGTTACAGCCAAAACACAAATCCACCCATTTGTGCAGTTTTGTTGTTTACTGTTGTTTAATATCTTAAACCGATGATGGAGCAGAAGAGGACGGGTAATAAAGTTGAGGCTCTTTTAAGCATTTTTGCAGAGGAAAACTTTAAGCGTCAGTTTGAGTCAGTCATGCGTAATGACCGCATCTACCCCAAGAATGCAGCTAGACGAAATACAGTAATCGTTCTGCACACCACAAAGCACGCTCAGGATAAGCTCAAGAAATAAAGGAGGACTACAAGAGGCTGAAGGACCACAAAAATTGTTGTTGATCAGGCTACCAGACACACCAATTAGAATGCTCAGCTGGAAGCGAACCTGGGACACAGGCTCACATGCAGTCACCAAAGCCACAAAAGACTTGGTGGCAGAAGTGCTGGAGACTGTTAGCCAGGAGGAGCTCTCGGACATGAACTGTAGTTGGAGTAAGTGGCATGATCTTACATGTTCTTATTATATCTTGCAGGACAAAGAGGGAAAATTCGTACCACAAGATGTGTGTGTGCATCCACAGTGTATTGCGATGTGTTCATGATCCCACTCCAACATGTAGTGTTGTGTACGTTTTTTGGCAACCACATTGTTATGCTGATTTGCATGATTTTCACAGAGCCTTTCAGAGTAATAGAAAGGGGACACTAGGAGTTAGTCAGGATTCTTTTAGCCGGTTAATACAAAGCCTGAGGCTTTAAAGCATTCAATGGAAAAGGGGCTTATGTTCATGCAATTTTCAAAAAAGATGATCAGTTCACACTCACGGAGGAAATTATTGGAACCTTTGAATTTTTTCCCATAAAGTTTGTCCCAAAGTTAGTGGGTTTTAAGCTCCAAGCCCACATGCAGAACACCAAGACAGGAGAACGAAAATCAGTAAACGGAAAATATTAAAGTAATAATGAACAACGGAAATGCAACGAAAGGCAGGTTCAGGGAAAACCGGCTGGGACTGGAAACAGACAGTCTCTGAGGAGGGAGAGCAGAATGGTGAGTTCAGGTGGAGTGGGAGACTTGAGACGCAGGAGCGGATGAGGTTAAGTCTGGCTGTTAGTTGGATGGTTCTAGGTTTAGGAGGGAGGTTGTGGATGTCGGCTCAGGTTTGACAGAGACATAGAGGAGTGGTTTAGCTGCCAGTCGTGGGAACCAGGAGATACTTGAGAACAACGAAGAGATGGGTCTAGGAGCTCGGGCAACCAGTTGGTAAAATCCACGGCGTCACAAGTAGGGCTCTGAGAACAGGAAGAGAGCCAGGTTCTGATCGGTGAGTCCAGGATTTCCAATGGATCACCTGAAGGCAACAGGGAAACAGAGAATCAGAATAACTAGGAGGCACAAGACAACAAGGAGAAAATGCAGAGACAAGCTCAGGAGGCTCTGTGATACCAATTGCTGGCAAACACTTGGCGCCGAGAAACTGGCACCTACTCCTTAAGTACACCGGCTGATGAGGCTGGATGGAAAAAAGCAGTACCGCTGGAAACCGCACCACACTCCATCCAGGACCTAGCGCCATCTGGTGGTGAAAAAGGGACCAGGTGCACAGAAATGCAGAAAAGACACCCCCAAAAACCGCACACAAATTCTAAAGTCATGAGTTTGGATCCCACTAAACATCTGTGGAGAAATCGTAGCATTGCTGTTGGGAGAAAGCATCCCTCAAGTATTATAGAGTTGGAGCACTTTGTAAAGGAAGAGTGGTCAAAATTCTATTCCAAGAGGAATGAAATGCTGGTGTTATTGAAGGCAACTTAAGTTCTTCTTTACAAAGGTTGTGCGACGAAACATTATGTTGAGGGTGCCAATAATTCTGTTTTTCGACACAATTTTTAAATTTAATGTAATTATATCAAGTTTGCCTTTTTTTCACTGCCTTTTAATTTGTTCCCTACACACAAAATAAAAAAAATGTGCCTAATAGCAGTAACATTCAGTAAGAAACACTTCTTTCATTAAAAAAATTCTAGGGTGCCAAAACATTTCTTCTATAACCTTAAGTTCAACTTTGGCCAAAATCCCCAATGCTTCTTTCTCTTGTCCTCTGTCTGTTAATTTAAAATTCCTTTCGTGAACTGCTGTCAAACATTTTATGGCAGCAACTGTCAAATATACGTCCTGGTTTAAGACCACACATGCACACGCATCCAAACAGACATGGTTTTGCACAGAAGTACACACGGTTGATTACATGACAAGGTCACTGGCTCAGTGATGTTCACCATCCTGCTAGTTGTCAAAATGCAGAGTGATTCATACACACACAGGTTGCAAAGGACATGCAGTGTTTTAACTCTCAAAACTCCCTACTTGTCACTTATTTATTCATTTATTCACTTACTTAAACAATCATATAACAGCAAACCAGTACTTATAGACCTGTAAGTGATTTAAGATATGCAGAAGAGGATAAGACCTAGTTGTTTTCACGATGTAGCACTACAGAGCATCTGGTTGGCAGAATAACTATAGATTATTAGATTGTTCAGTGTGAAAAAAGCACCCGGACCAACAAATAAGAAAATAAAAGCAACATTTTTTTAAGGAAAAAAATGTATGACCCTAATGCGTGACATTTACTAGGCAGTATGAGGTCAGTAAAAGAGATTGAAAAACCGCTCGGATGAGATCATTTTTTTAGAGCTGACAATAGATAATGAGAAACTACAAAGCCACCACCAAGCTGGTGGGTTATATAGCTTTTATTGCTCAACATTTATTCCCACACAGACCCGTGCTCATATGGCAGCTCATACGTAAAACATATAAGACAGACAATAACCCTAAGTAACTAGCATTAACAGACAGAGCAGAATACATTCCCCATTTCTCTCAGTCTCTGCGCTTAAATCTTATGGTGAGTGAATTATAATTATAGGTCCAAAGATCATTACTTTTAAAGCAAGACACACTTCACTGCATTTACTCAAAAAGTCATGATAACTATGCCCTTGTAAACCCCACATGCATACAATATTTTCATAAAGCATGAAAAACTGTTCACATCATCACTGAAAATCTTACAAACACAGCATAGATATAAGATACTGATATATGCATGAATTCTGATTAGTGACAGCCAGTATTTTCTGGCTTTCATGGGAAATTGCAATGAATTTTGCAATAAAAATGGCCAGTCAGTGCTTGACCATAGCAATGAAGAAACCATTCCTCTGAGATTAATCAATCTAATGTATTTTCTTTGTGTGGCTGGAGGGATGAGGAGTTTTGATACATGATGATATGATATACATAATGGTGAATACCATTTCAGTAGCCTACTTATTAAAGGTTATTAAGCCAAGGCTTGATTATAACAAGAAAAGCGTTGACAAGGTAGATAAGTACTGGTAAGAAAAAAAGGTATTACTTTTTAAATGTTTCAAAGCAACTGTTCCATAATTTGAAAAGTCAAGAGTTTTCCACGTGTACATTTTATGTATTTTTACATAGAATGCAGCTAAAATGACATTTCTTAAAGCTTATAATTTACTTGTGGAGAATTTAAACTCAAAACCTCTCTCTGTTTATATCTTTTTAAAAGATGGTACACAGAACAAACCAGTATACAGAGCAAACATTAACTGAAACCCCAAAAGTTTAAAACCTCGAAAAATGCAGTAATTTAAATTCAGTTTGGGTTCTGTTAGCTATTAAAAGGTCGTGGTAAAGTGCCCTAATTTATTTTATTCGCAGATATTCCTCCTCATTTATTTTTACATTTATCCCACTTTTCAAATCTACTATTGAATTTAACCTCATATCTTAAGGTTTTTTGCCAGATGAGGTCAGTTTTGCACCAAAGCAGCCAACTTCTAAATGTTACAGCCAAGGCCCTGCTCCAAAAATAATAGAGGACATCAACAAAAAGATTGATTTATTTATCATTTGGTTCAGTTAGTCAGCTTAAGATTTCTATGTATTTCTAATAGTTGCCTATTTTTATTTTTGTATTTATTTTTTGCTTATTTTTAAAAAGCAGAGCAGTTGATACGTGTCATGTATTAAAGTGAAAATTCAGACTGAAAAACTTTTTTCAGCCTCACTTCTCATCCAATGACTTTCTGATGCTCCACTGCTGCAAGCCAATCAGCTCTATGCATGTGTCAGCCATGGCAAATCCTCATCCAGGACTTTGTTTTAAAAGACTGCTCCACCAATAGCATTTCTGCTCCATCAAGCTGAGGCCCTCTTCCCCCACATCTCCATCATCATCCTCATTTCCTCCTGGCTCCCTTATTACCTTAGCTTGCTTCTCACCTCCAGTTTCAGGCCCATGGGGACAGATGTACCTATCCTAATTTATCTGTTCAATCATAACATTATAATTCTCTATGTTTAGCTGTTCCATTGGGGCCTGAGTCCTAAAGGCTAGATTACTCTGTCAATAAAACTATATCATTGTTTCCTGTCTTTTGTGTCTTTCCAGGTTGAAATTACACTTAGATCAGGCAATTTTTAAAAGCACAAAAAATATAACGGCCTAATTTTTCTACGCAACAAAAATGTTTATCTTTTCACTAGGCCTCCATAAGAACTGAATAAATATTAATCTATTACTGCATAACCGTTAAAGGGGCTTTCATCAATATAATTCAGCGTATTCACCGGCAAAATATTCCGATTTACCCAGTACCATCACCAAAATAATAACTAAATAGTTACAACAAGGCAAAATCATCACCCTTTCACAATCCCTTAGTCTCTTAACTGTTTGAGGCAATGCCTTAAAAAAAGTACTTTCTATATTCCTGCAGTAGCTAGCTGTGCAGCAGTTTAAACCCAAGGCTTAACTAAAAGGTGAGTATAAAACTTCATTTCTTGATCTGTTACTCATCTAAATTATTAGTATCAGTGTTTTTGCATATATAAAACAACATTTTGCGTTTAGCCTTTTGCTGAATTCGAAATATTTCTCTGTCAAATCAAAAGGAAAAGGGGTGTTGAGCCCCGGCAGTGCTGCACTACCTTTACAAATGGTATTGGAATTTTCATAGACTATCTGGGTGAAATATTTCTGAAACTAAATTTAATTAATGTGCTGGTGATATGCTCCATGGTTAATACCCTATTATTAATGTTATGATGTGACATATTGATGTGAACTGCTTTTTCACTTTTTCTAAGGTAATCATGTGTTCCATCCATGCTGTCTTCAACCAAAATGCAGTGTGCCCCAAAACTTTCTTTTTCAATTATTGCAGAACCTGTACAGTATGGTTCTGTTTCCATCTCCTAGTTGATCATCCCTTGCCAGTCTGTTTGGAAAAAAAAATTCTGCCCACACATGAATGCAAACAGCCATGCACAAAGCATGCATACATAATGCTGTAAGTTTAGAGGACTTCTGTATGACTCCTGACTCTCGACCATTGTTGCCCTCTTAGCAGTTCATTTAAAGTACAGCAGTAAGTAAAAGAGATAGCCCGGCACTGGGGACTACTGCCACTGAGACAGCATGCTGCCTGCAATAGCAAGATGGAAAAAAGCAAACAAAGTAGGGGAAATATCAAAGAAGAGTGTTTTTTACAGAAACAAAGGAGCAAAAATAAGATCTTTAAGAATCCAGTCAATTTTACGTATGGTTTGGTGGAAATTTTTGCATAACACTGAGTCAAAAATAAACAGCCTAAAGCAGAGAAAATGATCATGTACAATAAGCTAGGTAAAAGTAAAACATGAAAACATGAGAAATAAAACCTGCACCTGGTTTAACTGTCCCCAGAAAGACGCTAACTGGCTGCTTGTTGAGCTGGAAAATTTAATTTGTACAAAACAGCATTGCGTGCTTCGAGCAATTAGATAGATCATTAACCTTTTCTGTTCAAACTGGACTTTCGACTCTTCTGACTTTCTACCTGAACTAAAAATGCTGTGCAAGTTGATGTGGAAGAAAATTTGCATCTAAGCAAGCATGTCTGAATTAGAGTTTTAGACAGTTTTTTGTGATGTGTTTTATTGAATTCTATTTGTAGTTTTGTAAAAAACCTCTTTATTGATCACCTAATTGATCATATAAGATGAGAGGCCTTTTTTGCCAGAATTTAAAGCATCATACTTAACGATTATGACAACAAAACTGAAACCCAAAATTAAAATGTATATTCTAGTTATTTATTCTCACAATATTCTTAAGAATTTAACAGAGCACATTCACACTAAAAGTAATATAATTTTACTTTACCCTAAAATACTATCCTCTGTAACAAGGGTGTGGATTAATTTGTATTCGAGTCACACAACAGAGAGCAGTTTTAACAGTTTATTTAAGGAGTTTAGTACAGGGGCGGCAGCGGGCATCAGCCACGGGAGTCGGTTCACCTGGAGGGGACACAGAGGTGAGTTCCAGCACTTAATGTGAGAATGTTTAATCCGATTAGTAGAATGACTGACCTCAGGTGGTATGGAGGAAAGCCGAGATTAAGGTTCAGAACCAGGTAACCAGAAGGATGCAGGGAGTCCGAAAAGTGATCCAATAACTGAGCCGGGGGGGGGAGCTGAGGACAGAACCGGGCAGGCAAAAGGCTGAGATGAGTCCAATCCAGAGACAGAATCTTAGTCCAGGCGAGGGTCAGATGGCAGGGAAAATCCAATGCGTAATCCAGAATCAGAGTGGCTACAATGAAGGTCAGAACCAGAAGGCACATAAACAGATATGACTGGGAAACAGGTAGTTACAGACAGGCAGACAGAAAAAATGCTGGAATATGCTCACCATTAGGGTCAACAACAATAATCTGGCATCAGTCACTGAGCTGAAGCAAGGTTATAAAAGCAGGTGAACAGGTGCAGCTGTTGAGGGTAGATGAGAGTTATGATCAGATAATCAGACCAGAGCTTACGCACATAATCATGGCAACCTCACACGCAGTGGAGGATAAGGTTTATTTTAATATAATCATTAAAAACTTTTTCAACCTATACTATTCTTAATTGTTAAAAATGAACCTAAGGCTTGGTTCCAGTGTGTCATTGCGTGAGTTAACAAAACCTACCTGTTGGCTATGGAGACATGGCACACATTATAATCTTGTTGGATTGCTGATTGACACACATTCAGTTAGTAGTAGTGCTCTGAAAGAGTTCCATTATAGATGTTTTTTGTTTTTTTTTATATGGCAGCTTTTTATTCAGTCAAAAAAAAAAAAAACAACTTATCAGACAAAGATAACCCCATTTAGAATAAAACAGCTTTTTTTCTAATTATGATTTCTTAAGGGGGGTGTATCCAACCTGGCCCCATCTGAAAAGGTTACCGCCTAAAATGGTAAATACATTTACCATTTACCATTGCCACCTGAATAACTGCTGTCTTTGGTGCAACAACTATCCTATAGAATTTCTGATATCTGTCACTTGGTCTTTATAGATTGCTGTGCATTAATTCTGCCCCACTTTTCTATGTTTATTTAGCCTCAATCTGACTCTGTAAGAACATGCCACAGCATCCCCATTGGTTCCTTGAGTTTGACTTATCTACTAAAAGCCATTATTTCTTTTTTCTAAACACATTCAGTGGTGGAAAAGCTAGTTGCTGTGGTACATAACCACAAGTAAAATGTAACAAGTATGGTTAAGTTTAAAGTCAGAAACTGATCGAAGGGTATTCTTCTTCAGTATTTTCTGGCTGACAGGAGAATTCCTGGTTCCATCAGTTCTGGCAAGATGTCAATTCTTCATTGAGGTCATCAGCAACAGACCATAACTCTACCAGCCTAACAGTTCATTCTTGATATGGCCTATTTGTGGAATGTTGTTAAGTTCATGCAATTAAACCAGATGCATACCTTCTTAAATGTTTTATCATGTTCTCCTCATCCCAGAGAATATTTCACTAGATCATTTGAAGTTTGTTGTTTCAAGGGCTATTGTAAGAATTCTCTCTTCCTTGGTTAACAATGTTTTCAAGTCCATCATTGTTGAAACGTAAAAGTTCTGTAGATGCGCTCCTTTTGTTTTTTTTTGTGACTCACTGTGACAAAATGCTGTTTGCTGGAGTCACAAAAGCTTCTCTTTAGATTTGCAAATATTGTCCTCAAGCCCATTTTAATGTTTTCCAACTGGTTTTATTTAAATGATTTCCCAATTTTATACATCTAACTGTAATCATACGTAAATGTAGCAACTGAAATCGAACCCTAGAATGTGATAAATTATATTTAACAACAGATTTAACAAGGTAGGCCAGTATCTTTACACAGAGGTATAGGATGCTTTTTACAGCCTTTTTTAAAAAATTATACCTATTTCAGTAATTTGACAAATTTACTTTCAAATTTTCATATCAGTCCTTAGACTCTGGTTTGATCTGATCTTTAAGTGTGATACATCTATAAAGATTTGTGAAATTTTAAAATACATGCATTGTTTTTGGTTTTTATTTGTAAAATATTTTTTTTAACTTTGCATAATTTCCTGCCCACTTTCCAATAGCAAGTGACACTGATTTTTTCTATCAAAGAAATAAAAAAATAAAACTGAAAAAATGTGAAAAGGTTTAAAAGTGTTTCTGGGCTTTGGAAATTCAGTTTAGGAAGAGACCAACCTTTAAGCTGACGTAAGCTATTTTTCTTATTTTCTTCCAACTGAGATTGCTCTGACTGCTGTCAGCCATAAGCTAGGTATGGACATCTACACCCAACTTCACTTCAAACAGAAAGTTTTCTTTTTAGAGTACAAAAATTCCAAAATATCATTAAAAACAAATTAGGTTTAAACTGAGCTAGAGAAACATATGATGAAAGAAAAAAAATAATTTGATAAAAATCATAAAGAAACTGGGTGGATCAAGAAAAGCTTAGATCAAAGAAAAATGAGTTTAAAAAAAGCTTGGTGTAGTCTTTCCTCACCTGTCACAACATCTGGGCTCTGTCAATGGTATTTCAGTTGTACTTTATGCACACATACACAGACACACTCACATCAATATTTGAGTTGTGTGACCCATTTCAAAATGACACCTCTTAATTCACAAAGCATATAGATCTTCTCTATCTTTACTATTTTATTGCCTACCCTACTATTTTTGTTTTTGAATCAGCCTTTCATCACTGTGTTTATTCCTTATTTGACTCATTAAACTCTGTTGTAATAAAAAGCGCTGTAGAAAATCTGTCAGCATATTTCTGTCAATCTGTCTACAATCGAATACAAAGGTTTCCCAACTTCTTGAATTCTAAACAATTTACAACTTCGTGCTTAAAAAAAGTCAATACTTTGTAAAATCCTATGTCCTTCCCTTGCAGCTGTAAGAATCTTGGGTATGTCTCTGCCAGCAGCTCACACCTGGAGAATTTTTTACCCTCTCTTGTCTTTTGTCTTTGGAACAAAAAAAGCTTGAGCCAACTAAGTTGCATGGAGATTGATATTTATACATGTTTATACATGTTGTCCTGCTGGAATA
>JAUZNJ010040786.1:0-10244 GCA_034780135.1 Jordanella pulchra | reverse complement strand
TCTTCTAGTTCCACCAGAACCAGAACCAAACATGGAGAAGCAGCATTTAGTTCCTCTGCAACAAACTCCCAGCAGACAGTGAACCTGCTGAAAGTTCAACCCGTTAGTTTATTGCTGCCTTTGACTGTTGGAGTTAAACTGTTAAGGCCTGGGAGAAAACACCCACAGTAAACTAAGGACACAGCATTGAGGAACCCCAGTGTTGGTGATCACGGGGTCAGATGTGCTAGTACCCATCCTCACAGCCTGTGATCTGCTGCTCAGAACACTGTGAGGATGGGTATTGCATGCTTCAAAAAAATTAAAAGACTATTCTATTCTCCCCCCTACTGGAGCAGAAGTCAGCTTCGTTACAACCCATCCAGGAGTCGAGGTGTCCGAGGCCTTGCTGCCACCAAATGCGCTGCATTTCCTACTAGATCAAGGGTCTAGTCAAAGCCACAAGTGGCTCTTTGGACTTTCTATAATAGTCTGTAATCATTAAATAATCGTAATAAACGCTAAAATGATAAAGAACAGAGTAATGGTTTCTAAATATAGTTTGATGCCACTTTTAAAATCTGCAGCAGTTTCTTTAAAGAATATTTAAATTTAATTTCCACAAAAGAACTGATAACATCAATAGATCTATTTTATCATTAGTCTAGAAACTATGTCCTTCATTTTACATAATTTTCCACTGATCAAAAGTGATAAAATCCATGTTTTGTCTTTATGCTAAAAATCGTGTTTTTCTTTATTCAAAAATGTACATTTTAAAGGTGGGATGCTTTTTTTAAACACGGTCTTTAATCAGAAGCTTGTAGCATGTTTTCTGCCATCGTCTTCTGTTTAGCTGGATTCAGCAAAGAATGACCCCAGTGCAAGATGAATGAGGTTGGGTTGTATTCTGTGCCTCAGTCTAAATATTCCACAGGAAATCAGTTCAGATGTTTGTTTTCCCTTCAGGATAAATCTTCTTTAGAACTCATTAGTAGGAACTCCTCATTTACGTCTTGAACAGCTTGTAGAGTTTTACAGCTATGTGAAGCTCTAGTCTCTGATCAGTTACACCAGAAAAGGATCCTCAGAGCCGTTTAACTGTATTTAATTACATCTGAAGGCACGCTGAGGTTTCCCCAGAACTCTGACAGAACGTGTTCTAACAAGCGGCTCCGATAGCAGCGGCTCCACTATAACTGACTGTTTTAATCGTTTTTTTTAATGTTTTTTCTTTTTGGCTTTGGGTGTAACCAAGCATGTTCCCATCACCTGAAGATGCTGCTCCCAGCCTGCAGGTAAAACTGTCAGAAACAAGAACAACACCCAGGTTTTGTACTCGAGATTTTGAGCGCGGTTCTTAACCTGAGCACAGGTGGCTGAAATGCTTTCAGAGAGAGACATTCAGCTTCAGTTTAAAATCAGTTCAACTTTAGTAGCGCGAGAGGAAATCCCAGTTTAAAGCTAAAGAAAAGGCCAATAAACACAAAGGAAAAAAATCATTATGGCTGCACCGAAAAGTTCTGGTTTCTGCAGAAGCATCTCAAAGTTCTGGTGCAGTGAACTGTTTCAGATGTTCTGCTAAAAAATGGTTCCTCTGCTTGGACCTCTAGGAGTTGATTGATGGAGATGATTAATGAATAGCTGTGGCACCAAGGGGTCTCTAACTAGACAATCCTAGATGGACCAGATGCTGAGTACAGAGAGCTGGTGAACAGCTTTGTTTTATGGTGTGGAAACAATCATCTGATCCTGAATGGCAACAAAACAAGGAGATGATTGATGAATGATTTGGAAGAAACAAGAACAAGTTGTATCCTGGTAACATCGTGGGAGAAGTGAAGATGGTGGAGCAGTATAAATACCTTGGTGTTCACCTGGACCACAGGTCGGCTCTGTTCCAGGAACTCCTCTGGAACCTCTGGAGATTATTTCACAACGGAGAAATATTCATAAAGAGAAGAAGATTATGGACGACAGAGAGCCACAGAGGTTCAATAAGCCATTATAAAGATTAAATAAAAACCACTTTCATCTGTCAAGAAATTCTAAATCAATATCTTTCACTTCAACAAAGATGCAATTTTCAGTTTTATCGTTCCAATAATGGTTAATTCTAGGCCTTAAATGTTGAAGTACGTGTTACTAAACGTTAAAAAGTTCATTCTTATGGTTTCACTTCTTCGCAGGCCAACCGGGCAGCACAGGTTTGATAAGAAAATGCTCCATTCAGTCAGATGAAAGAATGAACCTGGACTTGGAGAAAATGATCAAATCATCAAAGGTGTCTGCAGACTGACTGCTGTTTTTTTATTCTCTTTGTTGTAACTTTAACCGTAGTTTAAACTTGCATCTTCAGAGCTAAATGAAATGTTTCCATGACAACGCACCTTAAAGTTAAGCCTGCCCACCTTCCTGGGTCACACTTGCATAGCTGCAGTCTGTTTGGACTTGTTCAGAATGTAAAGCTCCTGCATGCAAACATCAGCTCATAGACCAAGAGCCAAGAATCGGATTTATTTTTATTTTCTGAATAATGTTTTCCATCTATTATCTGAGTTTAGTTCTGGAAAAAGTCAGGTGTTAATTAGTTTTCCCAAATTCTGTATAAATCTCTATAAAATAAGCAAGTTAACAGAAAGGTCACGTATGATAAAAGCAGGTTAGAAGTTGCTGAGTCAGGTTTTCTTTCACTTTGTGACCCACAGAATTGTGCTAAATAATCCAGGTTAACTGCCAATTGTGCAAACAGATGCTTCTGAATGGCATCCTCTCAAGGTTCATTCAACGTTTTATGCTTTTCTTCCTCTCTCTGTAAGTTGTTTTTGATTAACTGTTTGTTAAAAACCTTCACAGCTTTTTTAGGCTTTATCTAGTTGGTGAAATCCTGTGTGACCAGAACCGGCAGGAGCATCAACGAGACTGTATGTTCTCCCTTCCAAGGACTAACAAATGATGGCTTGAATGAAGAAACACAGGATCTTCTTTTTTTTTTTTAAATAAGATGTTTTTCCGTCTACAGTCAACAAAAGCTCAAAGTATGAAGATGAGATGCGGGAACAAGCCAATCAAATCCAAAACTGCATTAAAGGCTACATTTAAGTTATCATGCTCAGTATACTTTAGAACGCAGCATCTGCTTCCTGTTTACATATTTGGTTTTGCTGCACAGGATGCAACTGATCCATAAACAGATTGAAGGGACGGGTTCCGGTCCGACAAGTTAGCAAACTCACCAAAGTCAAAGCGCTACAGGTGCAGTTTTATCAAACAAAGTCTAAATTATTTGTTTTTGTGACTCTAAGCATTCCTGGAGTCTAGATCATCTATAAAAACACCAAAATCTGATCAATTTTTAAGAACCAGTCCAATGAATCCGGTTTTCTTTCTGAGCCAAACAATCAATGAGTTTAAGGTTCTGATCTAAAAGGCACAGTATAACCTGCACTCAGGTACTTTGTGCAACATTAATCCTTGCAGGTGTGTTTGTCATCAGTCCACCCCCCCTTTGGGTGTAACATTTGTTAAATTCATCTGAACATTGGGTCTCATTTCTTATTCTTATAAACCTTATCATGTCCGTCACTTAACTGTCATTTTTTACTTTCCTTTCACAGACGCTGATGGGTACACAAACTGGTCTGATCTGCAGGGATTAGCATTTTACAGCAGTAAACTGATGCTGCGGTTCTCTGGAAAATGGCTCCGCTCCAAGAAAACATCTGAAAACGAATCTATTCAGCAGGTCTATTGACAGGTGGAGGCCGGCAGACACCGTGAGCTGGGTGAACTGCTAGTGGAAAATGGCCAAGATTCATGGTGCTGAAGGCTGAGTTACAGCCTACAAACAGGATCCCAATGTACCTGGGTGGTTAGAGTGGTACAGGATGACATGTAGGTGCAGGTAGACTCCTACTAATTATTAATTAATTAATGTGAATGTGTCTGTCCTTCAATAAACGCTTTAGCTGATGGTGTTCTGTGTTAATCTCATCATAAACATCTAGAGGAGAAATTAGTCCAAAGACTTTTAGTGTTAATCAAAGTTCTGAAAACAGGAGCAGAAAGAAGAGGGGGAATCTGTGGAAGAAAACAAATGGTTTAGATCAGGGTATTTCTATGTGTTGGAATGGCCTAGTCAAAGCCTAGACCGAGTCATGTGGTTTCTTTGGTCATGCAACAGTGGTTGTGATGGATCTCAGGATTGTGCAATGTCTGCACTGTGGTCAGCCACCATGACAATAATATTGTCAAATATCGATATCTGCCCACATTTCCTATTGGTGCATCCCTTGGAGAAATAATGAATGGTGAAAACCTTCAGTCTTCTGACAAACGGACCAAAATGACCTGCAGCTGAAGCTGAAGCTGGAAATGCTTTAGACCCAAAGTTAAAATGCATGCTACACCTCGAATGAATTTTATTAGCAAAATGTTGAATAATTTCCTTCCAACTTCCCCAGGAACCCCAAGTTCTGCATATCTGACCCAACAGGAGCATCAACTCTGTCCTCTTTGAATCCCTAAATTAGCCAAAGGTTTGAGCTTTTTCCGAAGAGCAGACCTGATTCCAGCTGCAGAGTTTCTCATGATCCTTATCCTCCTCAAAAAAGCTTTATCTCTAAGCAGCATTTTCATAAAACCAGAGATTTGCTTTGATAATGAGGTGCTACACGTAGACAGGAAAACATACTGTTAACATAAATATAATATATGGGTAAACAAATGCTAGCTGAATTTCACGGACATTCTGGAAGAACTTGATCATTAAAACCTGCAGGACATATTTCTGGTTGACAGAGTGACCCTGCCAGTAAGGAGAAAATATGAGGAAGCAGGCTTAGTAAAACAAACAGACTCATAAACTCAGGCTGTAGCAGTCACTACAATTACTTTGGTATGACCTTCACTGGGACATTTTAATCTCTTTACACCAAGCAACACGAACTGGGCGTAGATAAAACTGTAGCACCTCCTGAAAGGAATTTTCTAACATCAGGCAGCAGGAAACTAATATGTTTTATTCTTTGCTTACTTTCCCTGAAAGGGAAAATATGCACACAACATGTACCACGCATCTTACATCGCACCTGTCCGGCACGAAATCTGCTTTAAGTCCACCTGGAGTGAAGTAGACCCTGTCGGGGATGGAGCAAAGAGGAAGATCTTATCTGGTGTCTCTGGTAGACGCAGTTAAATTTAATTTAAATTTAAATATGATGAGGGAGGCAGAAGTTGTTAAAGGGGCAAGGGATGAATTCACATCCGTGGCAAAAACAAAAAATATGGATAAGCTGTGTTAACATGTTCAAACATTCATGATCAGAATGAGATGTATTCGGATCAAAACAAACACATCGAATTTTACTATTTACAAGGACATAAATAGCAGATTAAAAGATTAAAATTCCCATTTTATGCCTATCTTTAACAAACTATTTTTATAGCTACAAAAACAATCTAAGTTAAGCTTTTGAATTCTTGGAACATTTATTTGAAGGAAATAATTTGATCCCATTCTGCAGCTTAATTTCCCATTATGGGATTTTGAAATACAAATTTCTAGAATACCAACACATTAGATCAATAATAAAAGGTACATGTAATATTAATGAAGCAGGTCTAGAAATGTATTTACTAAGCTCAATCCTCCAAAAGTACAGTCCAAAAAAATCTAGGGGTATAGATGAATCTATATCACTTCCCACTGGGAAATGGAAAACTGATCAGGTTTGATCACGATGTATGGTCTAAACTCTGTCAGAGAACCTTTAATATGATTAGAAAATTTCAACTAATTCAATACAAAATCATTCACAGAGTACACTATACAGTCTAATATTTGCCTACATTAATTAAGTAATAAACCAAGTAAGTCTATACATGCATTTTGATGATGCACTGGAGGTTCTGGTGTCTGGTATGTGAGGATCTGTCAAAGTGTCAGAGATGTATTATTTCACCCTGTTTAATGGGTTACCTAAATGATGTCACCTTAGACAGCAATTCCCTCCATGTGGTCTTCGCTCTATCGCCTCTGCACGCCGACCCTGGCATTTCTTTTTCCGGGGACTTGCTCTCCCTATCTCTGGCGGAGAACAGAGTATTGGTGCTGGGGTTTGAGGATTTGGATTTGAGGGTTGGGGAGTGGTGGGAGGGGCCTGGGTTGTGTTCTGCCCTGGCAGAAGGTGGAGAACAGGCGGCCAGTAGGGGTAAGTAGGGGAGCTGGCTCCCTGGGAGAACCCCGTTCCCCAGTCTTTTGTGCCCCATCTCTGATGCTTCCCTTTACCTGCTTCATCACTCTAACACATAGCATCTTGGGGAAGAGATCATAAACAGGGTGGGTCCTCCCATGCTTGCGGTGGCCTACTCCACAATCTTCATAAACACCGTAGTAAGCATCATTTAAAACGTTTCCAAGTCAAAGGACACCAGGGTTCTTGCTTTGCATTAAGTCCACTTGTCCACCTGTGGTTCTTCCAATGCATTTAGACACTTAGGGTTTATGTTGGGAGAGGTGTCGGGGATGGTCAGCACCACTGGGGAAAGTTGTCCCTCCTGGGGGTGGGCCTGAGGTAGTGTTTGTGACGAGTCCTCGGCTGTCCTCCCTTTGGTGGCACCAATCCTAGACTCCTCTCTTTTTTCCTGCCCCCCATCCCACTCTGGTAATCTCCTCCTGGGTTTGTTCCCCCTAGGGGGATTGGCCCCCAGACCCCAGGGGTTAGTGTATGTATTAGGAATGCTAGAAAATGTTTAATGTGCGTGTGCTTCTCCATTGAGTGCTTGTATATGTCCATGTGGGTGTAAGGGTGGGATTGTGTGAATATGACAGGATAAATGTCCAGTTGTTTTTGTCTATTTGTCAGGTTGGGTGTCTGACCCCCCCACCCCACACACTCACCTAATGAACATGCTAGGCCCCAAGTAGGCCTCCTTATACTCCTCACCACTGATGGGTGCTTGTGTCTGTGGGTGCACTCAATGTTCTCTAGGTGCGGGATTAGGTACTTCAGCGGGCGTTGTCTCATCCCTGGTGGCTGCCGGGCCGGGTCTAGGCCTCCTTATGGATCTGGTCAGGTGATCTCTGAATGCAATTGATCAATTTTTTTACTATGGGAAGACAGGTTAAGGGGGAACCCTGCTGTTCAGACGGGATGTTTTTCTCTAAATACATAATGGGTTCCTGGCACAAGATCTTGTGTCTGACAATGACATCTATCGAGGATGTAGAAGATGCGTACACATATATGGTGCGCACACATGCACACACACTGCTGCTCTGATATGATACATCCACCTCTCATCCTGCTCTACCATCCCTGCAAGATCCTGCTTTGTATCAGTGTTGCTTCTCGGTGCTGAGGCTTTTGCAATCTCAAACTGTATCCTGCCAAGGATAAAGTATGAAATATAATTTCTTTCCTCTCCTTACCCATTGTAATCCTTCTTCTCTCATTTTTCCAACTGAAGGGGCAGCGCTTTTTTTACAGCAACAAGGCCTCGGACACCGGATCCCACCCTGTGTATAAAGACTGTAGGTTTCAAATCTGGGGTTTCTTTGGATATCAAGGGCTCACGTCACCTTTTTGTTGATCCTAGATGCAGCGGGGCTGGTCTGGGGCCGCCCATACCTTCTATTGAGCACATTTTTATTCTGAGTAAGCTTTCAAATTCTTCATTAGCTTGTCCATGCAAACACACCATGGGAACTTGGTTTCAGGTGTTCACAGATACAAAGTAATACTAAAAACGAACCTGCAGCTACAGATGTATGTCACCCTGAATAATAAGACACATGGATATCTAAGGGACACAAACTGCTCTTGAAGCTTTATTTGATGTTTACTTTTGTTTTCTGTTGTCTTCTTTTTGCTGTTGTTGTTCTCTTTTTTCTTTCCTTCTCATCTTATGCAGGTATGAAACCAGACTTCAAGGAGTTTCTGTATATCTTCTGCAGTTCTGTTTTTATTTTCTACCTTTTTCTCATTTCCTCTCCATCTCTTTCTCTCTCCCCTTCGTTCTTATCCCCTCTTTCTTTCTCACCTTTCATCTTCATGTCTTTTGTATGCGACTTTACTACCTAAATAATTTTCAATAAAGTTTTACATACAAGCACCAAGCGGAACATTATGGCAACAGTCATGATGGTCAGCTTGTGAAAGCAAAGCTGTTGAACTACCATCTTCTCTGGGACATCGATTCCCACAGCTATATTGGATAAACAGGACACTCAAAAAAGAGTCCATCCATCCATCCATCCATTTTCTTTACACCCTTGTCCCTAATGGGGTCGGGAGTGTTGCTGGTGCCTATCTCCAGCTGCGTTTCAGGCGAGAGGCGGGGTAGACCCTGGACAGGTCGCCGGTCGCAACATAGAGACACACAGGACAAACAACCATGCAGCTGCGCCACCGTACAGCCCCCAAAAAGAGTCATTAGATCAAAATGGCAGATTTGACTAAATACTATATATTTTTTTAAATATTTCGATAGCATGCAATTACTCAAAGAGGAAAAACATCGTTAGCGTGGGGCACGGATAAGCATTTAGGTCAGCTTGCCTCATTCAGAATAACTTTATGTGTTCCAAGCATGTCAACCGGATCGTCAATCGGCACAAACCTGTCTTGAAGGTTGAATGTAACAAACTGCCAAAACAACACTGCTGAACTCTATGGGCAAAGCTAGCTGCCAACAGTTCAATAATCTGGGCTCCAGAGTCTAAGAATTTCCCTCATTAGCTGCAGAAGTTGATATCCAAGAGATTAGCCAGAACCTGCTGATAAAATGTGTTTTTCAATGAGTGAAGGACTTCCACAGCAGAGGGTAATAAACTACAACCACAGCCTAACAGGATGAGACCTGCAGAGCTGCTGCAGGGTGGGGCAGCCCTCCTGAAATCCCCCACTCTATATTTTCGCTCAGAGGAATGCTGTTTGCTGGGAAACTGAAGGAAAGAAGGCCTGAGTTCTTTAGGAAAATTGGTTGATGATCGGCTATGAAGCTCCTGATGATTAATGGCATCTTATCTCTGTTTCATACATGATGGTATGCATGTAAGCAGATCTGAGACATCTTGTCTTCTGTCTGAGATGAGACACGATAAGGAAACCTGGAAAATGTCCAAATCCTTTGGTTTCGGAGCCCAGTCCTCCAGTATGAGCTGGTTTCCAACCAGTAATCATTTTGTTTGGATCTTAATGTCTCATTCAGGCTGCCTAACACTTTATCGTAGAAGATCCCAGCATTTGTTCCTCTCTCTGTTTTTTTGTTCTTAAAATCCACCTTAAACCACCCAGAGATGTTTTGTGTCTGCAGAGATTCATGGGGATTTATTTCACACCTGTTGCTTTCTTTACTGATCCCAGAGCTCCTCGTGAGGCTGAAGTGGACCTGAGTGGTCAGGTCTGCTCTGGCTGCTCCACCACTCAGGGCTCTGTTCCAGCAGGTCTGTGGGAAACTTCTGCCTTGGCATGTCGTCAGGTCCACACACGCAGGGTCACACCCCTGTACAGGGCGGGGACACATGTTGGGCAACAGCTGCTCTCTGCACGATCACCTGGAGACATTTTGTTTGATTCACCGCAGCTCAGCGGCTTGGTGTTGGCGCCTTTTTCTGCTTCGCTGCAGACACATGATGGACGTCCGAATTTGAACATTTTCATCTCCATCAAACTGTCTCCTGGTGTAGTTCTGCAATCATCATCATCATCAATGCTTATGCTTTACCCTGCAGGGGTTCTAAAAATGTCGTCAGTCCATCACAGAGACATTAGTGTGGACAAGCTGAAGAGATTCCTGGGGCTAAAGAGAACCTGCCTATTCACAGGGAGAACAAAATCCATGCTGAGTGAAACAGCTGTAGCTGAAACCAGGGACCTTTGTTCTGATGAAACTGTGCAGAAACACTGCATGCAAATTGTTTTCATTGCCTGAAAATGTCCCACATTCTGACATGAAATCTGCAGGATCTGGTTTAGGTCCCAGTAGGACCTGGGGTGTATTTAAGTTATCTAGGAGCACCAGAGCACAATCTGAATAAATACCAGACCACAAGGGTCTGCCGAGAAGATGCATGAAACGGATAAAAGAAATTCCCAGAGAGATGTTTCTGATCAACCCTGAGCTCAAAATCCACAGTTCTGATGTAAAGGCCAAATTTCTCACCAATGTCTCAATGATTTATTTATTTTTAAACCTTTTTGATCTTTAAAGACATAAGACAAACAGTTTATCCCCTGTTTGGTGGACCTCTGAACCCGCTG
>JAUZNJ010040785.1:0-10245 GCA_034780135.1 Jordanella pulchra | reverse complement strand
CCATCCATCCATCCATCCATCCATCCATCCATCCATCCATCCATCCATCCATCCATCCATCCATCCATCCATCTGATCTCTTGCAAAAATAGAATCATTCATCGTTAAAAACAGTAAAACATATTTAATGAACCTGAAAACCTATTCAATTCCTTGCTTGCTTGATTTGGATTTAGATATTAAACTTTAATAAGTTATATTTACTACAAAAACAGACTAAATAATGTTAAAGTAGTATCAGTTAAAAGAAAGCATTTATTTGCGGTTACATTTTCTTAAAAAATGAATGTCAAGAAATTATATGTAGGCAAGACAAGGCAATAGAAGAGAAAGGGGAAGTGTGTTTTAATATAGCATCTTTCAGTCACAAGTCAATTCAAAGTGTTGTACATGAAGAAAGAAAAAATAAAGATTATGTTACAGAGGCATAAATTAATGCATTGATTGATAAGAAAATGAAAGACAGGTTGGGCTGAAAACCTAACTAGGAATGTTTAGTTAGCACAGTCAAAGGCCAATCTACACAAATAAGTTGATTTAAAGCATCTGAGGGTTTTAGCACTTTTACGTCTTTCTGAGAATTTATTCCAGATTAGTGGAGCATAAAACTTAAAGCTGTTTTATATGTATACCCCGCTCAATAACTTTTTGAATTTTTTTATTGGCATTACTGTGATCAAACCCCCATGTTTTGTGTTTCCACAAAAAATGTCACCACATATCTTTGGTAATGAGCCCCTTTGCCATTAACCCACATTGAGTTGCTAACTGCAGATAAAGTTAGGTTATCCTCTGATCGCTGCATAAAAAGTTATAACTTTGATTTATTGTTTTTATATTATACATTTTAGAAACTTTTAGACAGTGGATTTCAAATAAACAATAAGCAGATCTGAAAAAAAAGAAAAGCATTTTGTTGAGAAAATTTGTCTCCCACAAATCTGAGGTTTAAATGACGAGCACTGTGCCCCTTAATCCCATCACAGTCTTAAATATTTCAGATCCACAACAGGAGGTTGCTTTAATAAAGAGCAGAAACGACCAGAAACTCCTGTTGCAAGACTTCACTAAGATGTTTATTATGTTTCCTTTGTCCCTCCTGCTGTGTGGAAACTGAGACTTCACAAAAAACATTAATTATGCAATATGCATTGATGCACAAATGAGTAAAACAGTTAACCCATACTAATATTCATATTAGGCCACAGGGAAGAAATTCCCCACGGAGGGAGAAAGAGCCATATGTGTAGAAAAACCAACAACCTTCAATAGCACAGCAAAACATGCGTAAAGATGGAATCAACTCTAGATCTACCTGAAAAAGTGACACACTCAGTATCAAACAGCCTTTTATATAGTTTGTTGCTTTGAATGTCCACATAAATGTCATTCACATGTTGCTAGATGGTCTTGCAAGAAGTAAAGTTAAAACACTCGTGGCTTTGTTTTTTTGTTTGTTTGTTTCTTGATCTTAAGTCTAATAAAAATGAAATTTTCTCTAAGGCATTTAAAACAAGAAGACAAGCCTCATGAATAGAAATAGAAGATAAACAGTAGAAGAGGACCAACTTAATAAACAAAAAAAAAAACATCCAATTTACCATATCACACTTCAGCAGGGTGTCCCCCTCCCCTCGTATATGCAAAGGAAGATGAACATTAAAGTCAAAATACACATAAACAGGCTGAATTGAATATCCTATCAGTAACAAGCAAAACCACGCCAGCGGATTCATCTGCGCTGCGTCATACAGTAGATATATGTGCCGCACTGGCTGAGGTACCAAATCAACCTCTGGGTGGTAATTCATTGTTGTCAGGCCACTCATAGCCCTGCATAACGTTCCCTTGTTGTTGTCCACACAAGATGCACGCTAATAAATCTGCATCTGAGGGGGTCGAACTAAAACAAACGCCTCTATCATATAGTTGAACCCTCTTTTTTTTTTGCAATATATGGAAGGTCATAGCTTGAGTAGCTTTCAACAAGACTATAAATAAGAAGCACCTGATAAATATTTCTTATATCACAACTACTGTGCAAAGAAAAAGAATAGGAGCCAATATACTGCAAAAGCTTAAAACTATGTAGGTTGTTTTAATCCAATAATAAAAGGCTGAATGCATTTACTTTAAAAAAACAATACTTAAGACCTTTGATACTTTTTTTTTAAACCATTATTAGCAAGTCATACTCCATGCTTCAACAGCTGTGGTCCATTTTAAATCAGTTTACCTGAAATTCGCAGAAATTTAATCTCGTTTCTGCTTGTTTAAATGAAAACGTACTAAAATATCAAATCACATAAATATTTAGCTTTAATGAATATTTAAAAGTATATTCAGCGGAGTGCAGCGCTGGTGAAGTGGTTAAGCGTGCGACCATGTGCGGAGGCTTTAGTCCTTGACACGAATGTCGGCGGTTCAATTCCCGCCCAAGTCGACCTTTGCCGCATGTCTTCCCCTCCCTCTACACCTCTTTCCTGTCTGCCTACTCTTGAAAAAACATGCAAAAATAAAGGCCACTAGAGCCTAAAAATTTTTTTAAAAATATGGGCGTGGAGGTGGCTCAGTGGTTAGCGCTAAGACCCCTTGTACAGAGGTCCTCGAAGCGGGCGACCAGCGTTTGAATCCGGCTTGTGGTTCTTTCCCGCATGTCTGTTACCTCTCTCTCATATCCCCTTTCCTGTCAGCCTACTGTCTGAAAAACAAGCCACTAGTGCTGTAAAAAAGAGTATATTCAGCATCTAGATAACTAGGCTTGTTTGATTTTCAGATTTCATATCCCCATCTTCAGTCAGAGCTGATACAAGATGGGCGATTCTCATCCCTAGCAAACCGACTGGTGCAGCTCTATGTTTACGATGTTTCTCAAATGCTCCAAATCTGTCACTCAGGAAATGTTCTTAATCACACTAAAGGTCCAGCAAACATATGGTGGTTTGTTTGGCACTAAAACTTCTAACGGAGGACAATAAATGACGTAATAAAGTGTGATTATCTTCTCATCCAGAGTCCCACCACTGAGTAACATCTCTAATATTCCAGATGCTGCCATATTAATCAGATTAGAAGACCCAATCCCCTAATCCCTGTTTACCGATGGCTCTGTGTTTGTACCGTAATCTGATGTTCTTTTATTCCCATCTGATTAAACTGTGTGTGTTTACTGCACAAAGAAAATAAAGAAAAAAACATTCACCATGGAGCTGAGCAAACAAAAACAGGTGCAGCAATGCTAAGAGCCCTTCTTGTGCCAAAAACAGGAGGGCTGAAGCCTGTAAGAATGTAGGAGATTTTCTTTAAATATTCATCAGTGCTGTCTGTCTTATTGATACACCTGGTAATGACATATAAGAAGAGGTAAATGATTAATATTTTATTTCAGATGTATAATATCATACTGAAAATAATATAAAGTGATTTCACAGTGAAGTTTAAAGATATGCAGAGATTTACTCTGATTGGTGAAAGACCAGCAGACCAGCCTTGCTTGTTAGAGCTCAAGTTGTGTTGGACTGTTTGATTATGGCTCTGATTGTAACACATGGGCAGGGATAGGAGTGTAGCTACAGGTGCATCTTAAATTAGAGTAGTAGACAAAAGAAAATTTACTTTTGTAGAGAGCAAAGGATGTGAAACATTATTTTGTGTTACTCTTGATGATTAAAGGCACATTACATAAGACCAATATAAGCAGATTATTTTCAGGCAGACATTTAGTTGTTAAGCAGAGAGTCACTTAAACCGTCTACGAGGAAAATAGAGAACAAAAGATGATGCCAAAGAAGCTGATCGTTCACAGATTACACAGTATTAAAACATTGAGAAGAAAGAAAAAACATTTGATGGAAAAAGGTGCTCAACCAACAGTGGTACCCAAAGATTTTTGAGCAATAAAATGCAAACACTGTTCTATTTTCAGATGTGTTTTCTATTTTAGTATCACCATGCACATGCCTCAGTTAAATATCATGTTCTCTGATCTTTCCCACTTTGAAGAGTACATTAAAGGAACAACCCACTTTGCCATAATATAACTTCCCCAAATCAAACTTGTCTAAATATTAGAATTGCTTCAGTTTTGTAGGATTCTTTTTTTATTGTTACTAGTTTTGCCACCAGTAATTTAATGATAAACTATTACTTCTTAAAGTCCATTTTCTCCACAGTAGATAAATAAGCTCAAAATAAAGCACTTTTTGTAACCTATTCAAAGTGAGATTATACTTTGACAGTCCATTATGATTTTATGTTAATAATTTAAAAGGTTTCTATATCTTCCTTAAAATCTTGAGAAAGTAACAATATAACAGCACAAAGGCTATTGAGTAGTTAAGGCAGCTGTGATCTTTCCATTCATGTGACTTTAATAATTAGATAGTGTGTTATGCTGTTTTATTAGAACAGACCAAGCAGCCACACTGCATCATGTGAACAGGCAGAAGCAGTAAGAAGCCCAAAGCTTCAGCTGTAAAACCAAAGTGAAATCACACCGGTTTGTGCATGTTTTTGTGTGTTTTGAGTATGTGCTGCGTGGTGGATCACTCTTACTGATCAAAATGCAGATCCTGACCCTCTCAAGGTTCATTAGAGTCAAGGCGATGGGGATTTCATCTGCTCTCTGTGATATTCATTAACTCTGGCTTCCACATTAAAATAAAGACTTGAGGATGACACAATAACAGCGAGAATTACTCACTGCTCAGTTCACCACACGCACACAAGCATGCTTCTCTGTTGTTGCTCTCACACACATTCTGCAGGTTTCAACAAAACATTATCTGATGCAGTTTTCGATTTTGTGCTTTGATGAAGACAACAAGCTTTATCACCTCAAAAATATCATGTTCAAACATCAGTTAAACCCCAGATTGCTACGGGACTGTAACATTGACTTAAAATTTATAATCAATAAGCTTTCAGTGTAAACAACGATATAAAACACCCCAGAGATTAGCAAGATCAAAGGCCAGTTTCATATTTTCTGAGAAATTTATGATAACTAGAAGATGGATTTGAGTTTATGGCATTAAAAAAAAAGATTATCAGGATACCTTTGTTGAAAATCTGTCACTTTACTGGAGCATGAAACCCCAGCGTTAGTGCAACACTTGCTTGGCTGATCTTCCTGATGTGCAGAGCTCCTTCTTGAGGCATCGGCGTATCTGTCTGAGCGGAGGTCTTTAACAGCCATGAATGCCAAAGCATGGGGGGAGAGAGGCAGGGCAGGCCAAGCGTAACTGCGATGGCCCGATGTCCTTGGCTCCTCGGCGGCCTTCACCTCACACTCCCTGCACAGTGAATTTTATGGCTAATTTCCGGCAATTTATCCTGGCACTTTCAGAAGAGACATTCCTGCGGGAATAATGTGCATAATTTGCATAAATCATCCTGATAGAATGCATATCAGCATGTTAAACACCACCCCCCCTTTTTTTGTCTGATGCTCCAGCGTTTACTTTGTAATCAAAACTGACTTCTTTCTATCCACAGATACATGAGAGTCAGGAGAAAGGGGTCTGAGCTTAGAGAGTAATTAGGAAAGAATGGAATCCACATACAGATGCGTGAAAAGTCTGATTTCTTTTTCTCAACTGTTACAGCGAAATGATGAAAAACACAAACTAATGAATGCAGCTATTTTCCTCTCAAATTTGCCCCATTGATTTCTTAGCCATTTTAATAGCTCCCCTTTGTTAGTTTGGATAGCAGCAAGAAGTTTAAAATAAACCACGAATCTACTAACCCAATAATCTAACTGAAAGAGACATGGGATGGTTTTATGCTTGTTTCAGAATTTCTTACTATGATTGAAAATGATGCCAAGAAAAACATATGCATTTGATCTTTTGTTGCCTTTGTTAATCAATTTTATACAGGCATCTCCATTTGTAAAAGTGTTCAGTCATAATTAAATGGGTCCAGTCATATTATGCCTATAAAAAAATAAAAAAATTCAGTAATGTGAAAACAATGCAATATAAATGCCAGGTATTTGTCCTGATATCATTTACTTAGTCCTGTTTGAGCCTAAAAATACTTTTTGCACACATTCATTTTGCATTAAGAATGCTATCCATGGCTTATCAATTTTGGGATTCGTGTTTTTTAAAGCTTTTTCAATCTTTATCTCTGACTTTTACACTTTCTTTCCACAACTCCAGTGGGTAAATTACTTATTTGTTTATTACAGTGTATTTGCACATGTGCTCAATATCATACCTCCGGTCAAGTGGTCTTTTTATGGTTCATGCCTTTCACCTTATCTTTATTCTGCATTTTATTATTTTATTGTGTGTTTTCGTATTTTTAACTATGTTCAGTACCTTGTTTAAGCTGTTAGTTCTTTCAAAGCTCTATAAATAAAGGAGTTAATGGTGCAAGAATATGTAAAGCCATAGTATGTGACTGGGTCCATATATATTGCAATAATATGCCTTCAATCCAAAAAACAAAAAACTCTTCCCAAAACTTTCTGACAAGAATTTAGTTCCCCCATCCCTAAAGACTGGACAAGCTATGAGTGCTTTGAGATTGAGGAGACACCCACTGCAGGACTCTGTTTATTGAGTCTCCCTAATTTTTTAAAAGTTTCTGTTTCAGTAACATTTATCGCCTCTCTCAATGAACAAATCTTAGTTTTTTTGCATCAAAGGAAAAAGCAATTTGGCTATATCTAGTCGATCGACATGATATATTAATAAAACCCACATTAAATGCATAGAATATCTTATCAAGTTTTGACTGGTTACATTTCAACATCAGTGCATAATACAGTAAAATGGTGAGGTTTTGGATTTCAAAGCAAGCAGAGACAAAAGGCATGTGGGCCGATGGGCATATAATATAGCCTTCAAGCTGCAAAAAGGGGCGGTGGGTCAGCTAATCGGAGCGGACACACAGACAAAACAGATACTCGGGGTAAGGGTGCTGGACACTTTGCATGCACACAGTTTTGTGACTGATGAAATGAGAAGAAATGTATGTGGGTGTGTGTGCGTGTGTGTGTGTGTGTGGGGGGGGGGTGATATGGGTTGGTGGATGGATGTGTGTGTGTGTGTTCAAAATACCAGCTTCAGCCCAGAAAGTCTCAAAATCGCAGACTGTATCGCTGGTGACAACAGGACAGTCGTCTGCTGGCTGGACGTTAATCACAATAATACAGGGCTGGCCAATCATGACTCACTGATCAAGCGCTTAATGACACGCCCGCCGTGGCCACTGTAACCAGCCCGCTGGACAGGGAGTCACACACCAGGGCTGGCTTGAATGTGTGTGTGTGGGGGGGGGTATAGTGGTTATGAGGCTGGTGCACAGCCATCCAGACAATAATTACTCCATGACTCTGGTCACATTAAGGATCAGTCAAAGCAGATTAATTTCAACTGATAGCATTGGTTTCTCCTAAATGCAGATTTTCTTAATAGGAGTGAAATTCTGTCCCTGAGATGGTCGCAGACTGTGAGGTCTGCAATGAAGGAGTAAGTCCAATTACTTATCTGGAGTGACAATGTCTACTTCTCATGAATCAGACTGTACCATAAATCTAGCACACAAGTGTATGTTTCTTCAAGTGTGTGGTCTGGTGTGAGGGTGTGTGTACAGAGATTGTATACACTGGCACAAATGTGTGTACGGGTGGGACTTTCGGTAAATACCCAGAGACCCCGAGAATTACCCAGAGCAGAGAGGACAGCATCTGTTTGTGTGCTTGTGCCGAGCAAACAAGGCAATTTAGAGAACACCAAGGGAGCTGCTAATAAACACAACCTTATTCCCTCTTCTTCCTGCACCTGGCTCTGACTACTTCACCACAATATGGATAGCCTATCTGTGTTGTACATTTTTGCAACTGTCCGTCTATGTGATAGAGGTTGTTAGTGGGCAAACAACATAAAAAACAAACTCTGTATTTGAATTTTGCAGGTCTGTTTGTTCACAATCTGTCCTCTGTTTAGAGGGAGTTGCGTCAGTGGTATTAAGACAGTATTTAATTTACATTTAACTGGCTAACGATTGGAACTAGGCTTGATATGCTGGTTGGAAGCAAAAGATGTGATCTCTTTTTTTTTTTCCACACATCAAACATTAGTTCTGGCAGACTCAAATAGTAGTAAAACTCTTTGGTAGGGATGTTGTTACTGAGACAGGAAGACTTACAATGTACTATATACATTTGTGAGTTGTTTAGAAAGTAAATCAAAAGAAGCAGAAAAAAATGTGTATTCAGAACCTTAAAATTCAAGCAATTATAAAATAGCCATAGAATGCATGTCTGCATGAGTATAGCTGCTATTAGCATTTTAAATACAAACATACCAGTATTATACTAATGTTCTCTTCTACAGATGACTGTGATATGTAGCCAAAGTGACACCCAGTAAAACTACGCATCAGACCAGACACAAAATGGCCGTCCAGTGCCAAACCCTGCCTTGGCTTTCACTTCACATCACACCACGGCGCCTGGCTGGAGAGCGAAAGCTTTACGTGGCATTTAGAGGAAAAACCAAGAGGCCTTCTTTCTCTGTTTGTCCTTAACATATAATATTGGCATCTGAATGACTGTAACTTTAAATCTGTATTGAAATAAATACATTCGGAAAATACTTTTTGATTCTTATTTACCTTTAGTGGGAAAACCTATTTATGTATCCACTTCGTCCTTCCAATATCAGCACTTCAAGGTCTCCTCACCCCTCATGTCGCAACCTGGCAGCAATAGACAAGTCCTCCTTTTAACAGCCTTTGAGCCTTCGAGCCAAGAACATCATGAAATGAAAGGGGATAAAATAAGTGCAAAGGGGGGATTCATCTGAGTTATAACATTGATTAGATTTCCAGAATTATAATTAAAAGATGTTAAGACATGGGCCGAGCCAAGGATCAGTGGCCACTAATGAGGACCAATAGGCATCTGTAATCTCTGCTATAATGAGAGCGGCTTCAGTGTAAAGTTTGCTGGGAGACAAGTGGGGAGGAGTACAAAGACACCAACCTTCCTGAGAGACCATCGTCCACTTACGGAGGTAAAATTAGAGTTTCATCAAAAAGACAGGGATGAAAATAATTTGTGCTAAGCTAGAGCAAAAAAAAAAAAAAAATGTAAAAATCCCAAGAGGTGGCTCTAAAGAAAAACAAATATATTATAACTAGACAATTAGCCCAGTAATATAAAGGGTTTCGAGTTCCCCAGTGTTGTTGTTTAGGATAGGAATGGAAATTTCCTTTCATAAGAACGAAGGTATGCTAGGTATAGACGGTATCTGATGCAGCATTAGTATCAGACCTGATACTGATGTTATTCTAACATGACAACAATTTAAGGTATGTTGTCTATTAATATATTTGGACACCATGGTTCTGTGTTTCTGCAAACAGATGTGTTTACTAAAGCAATTGATATATTTGCTAGACTAAAGTTTGATGATATTTTGGAGTGTGTCATTTAAGTCGGCGATCAGTGAAAAGTCTTTCTTTCGATTTAAACGGTGTTACTTTCTTTGAAAATATACATATTTAAATGCATTTAATTATTTATAGTGCATTGTTTACACAAAATAATAAAAAAATACAAAAACAAGGAGAGACCTTCATTCAAGTTACTAAATCTGAAGACTTAGGTCAGCAAACCCAGTTATACAATTTATGTGAGGAGGGATGAGACAAAATTACAGCAAGTTATGGTAAGAAGCTTGTGGAAGGAAACCAAAAGAAACTGGCCTCAGTCAAACGTTTAAAAGGTAGTCCTACAAACGTTTGTATTAGAGGAAAGCAATGAAAAAAATCTCAGAGATTTTCAGGCATATATGAAATAGAAACAAATGTCATTTATAAATCTGTAAGAAAACTAAAGAAAAAAAAAACTGTCTTAGACCTAACAGTAATGAATACAAAACCATCACAGAAAGGCGAAGGAGATGGATGGCTGCCATGAAGAGACAGAGTTGGCAACCGACTACAACTTGCAGAATTTCTTTGCAATATAGCTCTGCTTTTACTCCCCATCTAAATGTTCAGCATATTTAGACCATGTTGGATTGGCAGATTCTCCACTCATTTTTTATTGCATCTCTGTAGCAAACATCTTGCTTTATTACTACAGTGCACGTCAGTAGTTTTAAGCTGTCAGGCATAAAAATAAAAAAATAATAATTGGCTTAGACCAGGCATGTCCAAAGTCGGTCCTGGAGGGCCGCTGTCCTGCAGCTTTTAGAGGTTTCTCTGCTTCAGCACAGCTGA
>JAUZNJ010040784.1:0-10246 GCA_034780135.1 Jordanella pulchra | reverse complement strand
TGCTATCAGCAGTAAAATGTTGTTTCACTTGATGAATTTCCTTCAGAAAATATTCCACTATATGTACTTAAACTTCAAATATTTATCAACACTGTAATTAAGACGGAACATTTTTAACTTTACAGCTACGTTTTCACACTGGCTTGATGAATGAATAGTATTTTTTGGGGAAAAAAGGAGTACTTAGATAAGTAAAAGAAAAAAAATCATTTATGAACCCACTGTGGAGCGAATATAGATTTGTGACTTAGTGAATAGAATCTAAGCAGGATCCATTACTGTTGCTGCACATTTTAAACAGTATATAGTCAGTATGCAGGTCTAATTTTATACAACTTTAAAACAAAAATGATAGTATCATCTCTACCTGTTTGACTTCAATTTATTTTCAGCCCCTTCAGTCTCTAAAATGTACACCACCACTGCGGTGGGTGTGCTGCATATGGAAGATTTTCTCCACCGTGTGAGTGACAGCCTGCTCCTATAGATAGTATCTCAGTTAAGACTTGTGCTTGTTATGAAATTAATTCAGTGTGAAAATCACGAGCTGCATGTCACACCTCAGGGAAGCCCCCACGTAGCACTGCAGCCATCTTCCATCATCACTCTGCCTGCAGCAAACATTGTTCATGCATCTGCATGACAAAACATGCTCCTTCATCCGGCAGCAACACAACACTAATAGACATACTGTACTCATGTTACACTTAGAACGCTCATCTTTATAAAGGCTGACATTTTCTGTTTGGTCAGATTTTTGCCAAAGAAAACACAAGCCCCCTGTGATTTATTAGCCTGTAAAAAGGAGGGCAAGCTGTGCCTCCCTCAGAGTCATACTTTCTGTTTGTTTGTTTGTTTGTTTGTTTGACAGAGGCATTCAGCATATCCGCCTTCAGGATTTATCACTGCTCAGAGTAGACAAGGTCAAGGCAAGGATTTAGTTGTTGTGGTTTGGGAACGGAATCCTCTGCTAGATCCAAAGCTTGCATGCATTTCAAAACACAATAAATAACAATTTCTGATAGAGCTAAACATAATACCAAATGAACACATGATATCAGTCGCCCGATGGTTGAAGAAAGACAGATACCTTCTTGGAGCAGATGAGGAGTTTTTTTGCTGAGGTCACAGAGCAGGTTCACCAGGGGAAAGTCCTGCAAAACAAAGATGGCTTAATAACATTCTCTATCTGCTGGAACATTAACAACTATAGCACACATGGAAGAATACATTCATAAATATTAAGGACTGTGAAGAGGAAGAAAAAACAGAGAACAATTACAGTCTAGAGATGGACGGATGCATTAACCAGCCAATCTTTTGGCACGTCACCCATATACAACTTTTTTTTAACCCATATGCGACCTCTATCGCATCGTTTCACAACACAGATCCGATTCTTTTCATACGTGACTCAGGCCACTTGGCTATGTGGTCCTAAATCCAATATGTATCTGATATTTTCCAATGTGACCGGTGTCTGTATGACCAGGTCGCAATATCCGACCGGTATGTCTTAAATACTCGACAAACATCACTATTCTGTCTCCAGCTACACAGAAGCAGGAAGAAAAACAACTGCCATGGCAGACAACAATGTGTAGAGCAGTCAATGGAGACAAAGCCATGTTTTGGATGAAACTGATATGTGGGGGATAGCTCTATTAAGGCCATCCATATTTACTTCTGCAAACACAGAACAAGTACTGTAGCTACTTGTGATGTTATCATGTCCTCTCCTGCGCATGTGGGACTCTGAAGTTGTATCAATGCAGTTCACACAGGAGGTCACATCCAAGTAGCAAAAGTTTGGAAATGAAATTCAGAATTTAGCATTGAAACTTGCAGCATCAACGTAGTCTTAGTGTTTTTTTTTTTTCTTTAAACTGCATCAGTCGATACATGCATGTTTTGGCTGATCCATTAGTGCATCAAGCAGCCATGCCTTGAGATCACTTGAAGGGGATGTGTGGGCGTTCTCTCCATTTACAGTTCATTGTTGTTTTGTTTGATCGTTGTTTTTTTTTCTTAAATTTACACTTCTATTATTGTTTCATTTTCCTCACGTAAATGGAGAAAAAAAGCGTTATTGGTTTCCAGAATCACCCCATAAATATCTGCAACACATGTCAGTTATACTGATGTCAAAATAATCAGTAACGGCGTCGGCCTTAGAAAACCTGTATCACTAGTACTACTGTACTACAGTCCAACATATTCAAGTTCCGCCAAAAGTATACCTACCCCCTTCTCACAGTTTGTTACGTTATATTATTGAGATTTTAAATAATACACAACACACAGTATTGTAATGCAGTGAAGCAGATTGAATAAAGTGAAGTATTTGTGCCCAACCCCTGTTTATGCCGTTTCCCCTAAATTCAATCAAGGGTAATAGTTGGAGTAACCTAATTCGTAAATAGAGTCCAACCTCATGAGTGTTATTCATTCTCAGCATGTTTCCTCGGCTGTTTTGTAAATGACTTTAGAAATTTGTAAGAGAAAAGAATAAGATTAAGTTATATAACATTGCCTCAGGCTTTGAAAGGAAACACTATTATTCAACCATATTTATTTTTTCAAGACCTGTCAATCCATTTAGAATGGAAAGCCTAGGGCAAGGCTAGCAATGGACAGAGAGGAACCAAAAAGCAACAGTAACTCGACAGGGGTGGAGAATCTGTGTACACATCAACAATTAATATCTCTTTCCACCAGTTTGGCTTTTATGGCACGTGGCAAAGTTCATTTCCCTGTTGAAACAAAGGGATAGGAGGTAGTTTTTTTTATTATTAAAATCCACACCGAGGATGGCTAATCAGATAAAGCCGAATATAAACTTTTTTTTAGCCCAGACCAAAATACAAAATGTAGTAGAAAATTGGACTGCTGAAAACAGCATGACAGCAAAATGACCAAATTCAAACATGTTAGCAGCAGATTCATGATGTTGGAAAAGTTTTCATGATCAGGATAGTTGGTCGCAATCAATGATAAGAAATATATAAACTTGCGATAGCGGAGGAGGCTCAATTCCCAGCATGAAAACAACCTGAATTTTATGAAAACTTTCTTACTTCACTCACTTTAAAGTGATTAGGGCAAAACAAATATTTGCTATTAATTTTATGTGATAGTTCAATATAGTTCATATGTGTTTCCAACCTGGGAAGCTGCTTTATCTGATTGTACTGACAAGCTGAATTATTTCACTCCCAAAAGAGGATCGTGACGATAGTTGTTTGAAGATATGTCTCGCTAGCTTAATTACTCCCTATTGTCTCGACGAAACCCTCATTTGTTTGTTACATCAGTTAGAGTTTTTCAACATGCAAATTGCCACATCTTATTAGATAACGAATTCTAATTAAAAAATAGAGATCAGATTAGAAAAATGCTTCCTTAGGCATTACAACTCAAGGAGGCACATTGTGAAGCAGGTAAGAAAAGAAATCTCTATTTTGTTACATAATATGACTTGCTCAAATTACAACACATAATAAAAGCATATTTTGACTTCATACGTTAGAGCTTTAATGACTTTAAAATGTATTTTTAAAATGTACTCTCAGAACAAGGGGCTGAAATGGAGACGTATTCAAGAAACGTTTGAAAAGTCTTCTAAGGAGTGCAGGTGGCGCAGTGGTTAGCGCGCACAACCCATGTACGGAGGCCTTAGTCCTCGACGCGGTTGACCCAGGTTCGATTCCAGCTTGTGGTCCTTTCCCACATGTCTCTCCCCCTCTCTCATACCCCCTTTCCTGTCAGCCTACTGTCAGAAAAACGAGCCACTAGTGCCGTAAAAAGCTCAAAAAAAAAAAAAGAAAAGTCTTCTAAGAAAGTTAAAATATATATCTATAAAAAAACTGAACAAAAACAGAATTTAAAGCGGAAGGTGGCTCATTATTTTCACATCTCTCATATCAAATTCAGTCTGTCTCACTTTTAATTTGAATTGTAAAGTTAAACAGCTTTTAGGAAGTATTCCTTCTTTATTATTCTACTCAATTTATATAATTAACCAGCACCACTCGCAATGAAACAGACGTTTACATTTATGAGACGGGCACTACGATTAATGGCAGGTAAAGTATTCTAAGAGACTGTCCCTGACTCCTTTAAACCTTTTCCACCTTTTTCTGACCAAATGTTTAATGTCTGACCATAAAAGTTTCCATTTGCTTGTCAATGAGAGCAAATTTCATTCACCTTGGGGGTATCAGTACTAACAATTTGTCTTCATTCCTGTGTTGTTAAACAAGCCAATTAATATCTAATTATGTTTGAGTAATATTGATGTGCTAAGTAGAAAAAGCTATAAGAAATTAATAGAAAGAAATTCTATTAATATTTTTTAGTTCTACAGCTCTACTTGTAATATATATAGAATGAAAAAAGTTAGTCTGTTTCTGATTTCTTTAAAAAATATTTTTCACAAACTGAAGTATTTCAAAATTAAGGGATAAAAACACACAAACCCCTCCCCTTTAATACATAACCTAACTGTGGTTTACCACACCTAAGTTCCCTTTCTCTTGCCACATCCCCTGCTGAGTAATGCCACATGTTCTAAATCAAGGATCAGTTAAACACGACCTGCCCGACAAATTGAAGCACAACAGAAAATCCTCAAAAGCTGGATGTCGTGCCGAAACCCAGTGAAATTCAGGAACAAATAACAAAGACAGTAATTGAGATTTATCGGCCTGAGAATAGTTTTAAAGACACGGTGAACATTTCTGACCTCCAGCCAACCATGATCACACAAAATATCAACAAATAGAAAGACAACAGCGGTGAACCTTCCTAGGTATGATCAACCAACTAAAATTACCCCAAGATCTCAAAACAGTTTTGCTTTTTAGAAGTTGTATGTTCCATTGGAGTAAAGATTTTAGAAAAAGAACATCATATTGCACTAAAAGTAAAACATGGTGGTGGTAGTGTGATGGTCTGGGGCTGTTTTGTGCTCCAGGACCCAAATGACCTGCTGTGGTAAAATCCGTGAATCACTAAAATAAGAAAACAAAGTGAACACTTGGCTGTGGCCTAGTCAAAGTCCTAACCTGAACCCTACTGAGATGCTGTAGTTTGACTTTTAAAAAAGTCCATTACTGCTGGAAAACCCTTCAATGTGGCTGAGTTACAACTTCTGTAAAGATAAAATGACCACAATTCCTCCACTGTGCAATAAATACTTGCCGCATCACAAACACTTGATTGCAGTTGTTGCCACGAAGGGTTGCACATTTAATTTTTGGGCTTAGTAGTCAATCACTTTTTCATACAGAGCCATATAGATTTAACAATAAAAAAAGTTTTGTTTAAAGAACTCTTTTTTTTACTTGTGCTGTCTTTGACTAATATTTAAATTTGTTTGTTTTTAAACATGCACTTTTGACAAACATGCATTGATGATAATGATGAGTGGATGCAAATATCTTTGCATAGCATAGCAAAAAGATTATGGTTTGTTAATATTTAAAAAAAATATATAAGAATGTTTTAGGCTTCTATATACTAAAGATACTATTTTCTATTTAGATACACAAATGTTCTCCATATGAATATGAGATTACAGTATATCTAGGTAATATGTTTATAAGATCCACAGGCAGCTTTCATTTTTAATATTTTTCAATAGTTTGAAAAAAATACTCAGCTTCTTTGAGTTTATTAAGCTAAAGTGTGAAATCCTTGGTGTGCTATCAGTTGAGACAGAAAAATAAGCTGTATGAATCCTTCTCACCGCTCTGGGTCAGTCAGCAGTTCCATTGCTTTGGTACAGAAACAAAACAACGATTTTGACCTGAGGAACATACCTCAAGCTCCAGATATAGCCTACCTTCTGTTCACTTTCACTTACAGACAGGGCCCCTTATTGCTCTGTCCTCTGCTTTAAAAGAAGTTACAAACTCAGTGTTTTCTGTCAGAGACACGCTGTGTATCTTTCCTATAATGGAAGTAATAATTTGATCTGCTCTGATAGGTACCGTTTGGTGGCTGGTAAAAATTGATGGCTGCGCTGTTTCTAACTTGCGCTGGATTGATGTGACTACTGATTCCTTTCCGCTTCACTTGAAAGAGGTTGAGCTGGAGGTGATCATCTATAAATAAGAAGATAGGCTGTTTTAACTTTCAAATCACTTCTTAAATGTTTCATTGATAAACATGCTGTATAATGAATTTATTTTAAAAACCTGATTTGAGAAAAATGCCTAAAAGGATGATCAGAATATTAAATTTCCGCAACAAACAAGAGAAAAAACTTAAGCATTAGAAGCTAATGTTATTTTAACAGCACTACACCTATTATTATATATTATTATGTTATTGTTATATCACAACCGCTTATTATTATTATGATGATGATTCTTATATATAATATCAAGCTTTTTTAAGCCAACTTTAGGAATTTATTTATCTGCACATGAAAAAAGGACATTTCAGCAGCAGCGATCATATGCCAGAGCTGATCTGGTTTTCCTGCAGCCCTTGTTTGCTCATGTATACAAGCTGAGCTATTCATTGTTGCATGTATAACTTTGGTTTTCAGGGCATGACTTGTGCTGACAGTAACAGTAAGTGCTGAATGCTGCAGCAGCGCACTGAAGCAACATTAACATGGTGCATTAGCCTAGCTTTCTTGTGACACACTTTTAGCTGTCTGAAGAGCCAGTGTGAGCTAGATCTGAGTGTTTCATCGTGAACTACACAGCCTCTCTGCTGCTCACCCTGATTACTGTCACCTGACTGTTAATGTGCTGCAGTTTTGTTTTGTCGTAATCTCTAACTATCCTCTCAAACCTTAAACCCCGTGCTCTGCTTTTTTCTTTTTTGTATGCTTTTGATTTTTTTTTACTCACTTGATTTGCTGCATTGCTTTGAATTTACATGAGAAGCTGCTCTGTAAACCAAATATCAACGCGTTTAGGGTTTTTTTTTGTCTTCTTTTGGACGCATTGATCAAATGAATGAAGTCTACTCAGACATGTCTAAAAGGAAAGATCGATACTGACTTAATGCTGGCGCTTTCACCCTGTTCAGTTTCACAGCAGGCACCTTTTTTGACCCTGTCAAATTCTTACAACACGGTCAATGAGAGAGGAATGGAGTCTCTCTGCCTTTGTCCTCACAATCAGAAACAAAAGAACAGATTTAGCAAGAGACCTCTAAGTCAATAAGTCAGAGAGCTGTATTTGTGGTTCCTGACCAGGTTAAGCCTTTGGTAAATGCATCGATGACAGGTCCCATATCTTTAAAAGCTTCTTATTTTAGAAGCATCTAAAATAACACAATGTAATCAAACACACAACACAAACTACGCAAGGCTGCTTAGGGAGATCAGGATTGTAAATGTTTTGGATGTATAATAGTTATATGATCACATAGAGTCTAAAAAATGTTAAAATCAGGTCATATGGTCTTCTTTCACTTTTCTCATTGTTCTCTAGGTGATTTTTCTGGTCTTACAGCTATATTTACCACAGATACAATGATCTTTAGAAAAAAACATATCGACTACTTTCCTAACCCTGATGAAAAACATGCTTCAAAAGCATTGAATCATGCTGTAGGGATAACTTTAGGATCAAATGATATCATGATGAGGCTTTCTTGACATTTATGAAATACAAATGAAACAAAGGAGGTTGTAGATTTCAGAAGAAACAGGAAGTTATCAAGAAGTGGAGGTGGTTTTACTTGCGCAGCACACTGGACTAGAGATGCAGCTATAAAGCCATCAACAAGAACAAACAGAGCAAATTGTACTTTCTAAGGATTATAGGTCCTTCTGTTATAAAGACTGGTTGGTTTTTGGGCTGGCTGCTTCCCTCTCTCTGCTCTGCACCACTCTTAATCCAAGTGAGCAGATGCACCTGCCACTCAATCAATCACCCCCAATTCCTCACAGCCGATTTACACCCACCTCTCTCGGTTATTCCCCTGTGTTCCTGCTCCTTCCCTACTGTCACTTGTGCACATGTGCTAGGCCTGGACGATATAGACCTAAGATTACATCTCAATGTTTTGAAACTACATGGCAATACTCAACATTTTCTTAGATTTTTTTTCATAAAATACATTTCAAAAAGGCACTTCTGAATAAAAGCTTTGTCCCAAATGTCACACAGCCACATTTTTTGACACAGGGCTGTAGATAAAGATGAGAAACAGCTTTAAAATATAAACAATATAATCTTATATCTCTTTTAAAAAAAAACACTGATATCTGCCTTCCTGTGATCACCTTACCAACACTGGATTCCTCTCTACCTCTGATTCTGATTATGTCCTGGACTGTTTTTATCAATCACCAGTGTGTTCTACCAGCCTCCAGTCTGCTTTAAGCTTGCCATCCTGTCCAACCAGTCACAACATTTACTACACCTTTCCATCAATGAAATAGTGCCTCCAGTGGCACAAAAACACACAATCATTAAAGGCGTGTAACAATTTCTTCTAACTTTGACTCCTCCAACTGCAATCCTTGTTATTGTGGTCAAATACATTGTTCTTTCTCTAGACTGACCTTAAATTTGATCTGTAGAAAGTCTGTTGCTTCTACATAAATTCAGACCAATTTTAGCCCAAATAAAAATAGTTGATTTTTGGATTATGGTCTTAGTTCTTTCAGCTACCTTTTCATAAAACACTGGGCTCTCTATGGACAGTGGGGTTCATAGTACATTTGAACCTTGAGGTTATTTGGTTGTTTCTGAACATGCACAACAATCAGTTTTAATCTGTGGATGATTATGTGTGGACACTTTATGGTGATCTTACTGGAAAGTAACCTAAAGTTCAAATCAAAATTATTATTTTTTTTACATTGTCCTGTCTGGCGATGTGGCAATAAGAATAATTGTCTCGATGCAAAATTTGTTTTAAAATGGATAAAAAAGCTTGATATAAGCTTCTTGAATGGCCCTCCCAAACCCCTGTTCCTATGCCTGTTTTAATCTTTTTAGACTAATGATTTTCTAATACAGCTTGAGGAAGTTGTCATTTTAATTGTTCAATTCAATTCAATTCAGTTTATTTATATAGCGCCAAATCACAACATATGTCATGTCAAGGCACTTTATCTAATTTACAGGAAAACATTGAAAACCTTTAAGCATGAGGTTTGGACTGTGAGGCAGTGGAGTGAAGAGTCAAACCAGACGTTAAAGCCCTGCTTTGACTGCATTTAAAGCATGTTTGACACTTCATCCATTGAACCAGTTGAATTTGCTGAAAATATCACTTCTTATATCATTTTTTTATGAGGACAACATGCTTGAAAACTAAGATATTTCAAACAAGCCCTAATAATTTACCATGATTCACTTCACATCTGATGAAGCAACACCAGATGTTTACTGCTGGGGGGACCATGCCCTGTATAAGCAGGAAAGTAACAAAACACTAAAGTGGCCTGAAACAAAACACTAAATATAGGAGCCCATCCTCCCACACTGAGATAACCTCACACTGGCTGACCATCCTGGCTGATCATCCCAGTTGCTTCTTCTGCAGTTTTAATAAAGAATCATTCACAACTCCAACCCATTCACACCCCACTTCCACAAAAAAACAAGCACCTACAATAATAAACTACCCTTTCTCTGGGCCTGAAATAGTCATCACACTTAAGACACTAAAAAAAAAGGCCCAGCAGAGACTTCACATCCTGCAGCAACTCATAAAGCACCACTTCAGGAGCTTTAGGTCATCTTACAGTACACTGCTGCCTGTCCTCTGTACACTCATCAATGTGGGGTTTAACTCATCCATAAACCAGGACTATTTTAGGTGCAACGAACAATTAATTCTGCAGGTATCAGGGAGGATCTTTTCTTCATTCAGGACTTTTACAGGTCTCAGCTCAGGAAAAGTCAGGTAATATCTCTGTACTCCTCATACAACTTGAACAATGCTTGGTTAGACATTTACCTTTAGGATGGCTAGAGTGATATTTCAAAAAGGAACCAGAGAAGCAGATTCTTTCTCATGGCTTTCTGTCTGAAGAAAAAAGTGAACACTTTAAAGCAGCTTTACTAAATAAGCACATTCATACTGCCACCACCTTTCTCTTTTATCTATCTATCTATATATATAGACATTGATCTATATCTATATGTATGTATGTATGTATATATATATCTATCTATATATATATAGATAGATATATATATATATATATATCTATATATATATACATACACACAATTTAAAAATTAGACTTAAAAACAAAAGAAAA
>JAUZNJ010040783.1:0-10247 GCA_034780135.1 Jordanella pulchra | reverse complement strand
GAGATCCTGAGGCCCATTGTTGTGCCATACATCCATGAACATCGCCTCATGTTTCAGCAAGATAATGCATGGCCCCATGTTGCAAGGATCCATACACAATTCTTGGAAGCTGAAAATGTCGCAATTCTTGCATGACCAGCATAGTCACCGGACATGTCACCCATTGAGCATGTTTGGGATGTACTTGACTAGCGCAAGTGCTCACTATCAAACATTTAGACAGATTTGTGGACAACATTTGAAAGAAATGGATATATCGTTTATCTGGAATGAACTTTAGATCAATCTCATGGAAAATGGGAGCAAAAACAAAAGTGTTGCATTTATATTTTTGTTGAGTGTATATAACTCCAAAAAATATCTGTAATGCAAAAAAGAGAAGTGAAGCAGCTCTAATTTGTATGATTATCACTGACTGACTATGGTTCTTTGCATGCTATTGGAGCTCATCTGGGCTCCACATGGCAGTGGAGCACAGCTGAGTAGAGGTAGTGTAACTTGGGAGGGGCAGCGCAGTGGGTCAGATGCAATTTCCAATTGATGTTCAGCCTTGTTCACAAAGCAAGCTAATCGTGATTATTTTCATCCTTATCTTTTTCTTTTGAGAGGCTTCAATTACGAGGATGACTTTGAAGATACTTTTATGTGATAGTGCTGCTGTGTCTGGTGTGTGCTTGGGAGGTCCTGCATGCTGTTGATTCCGCAAATCCAGGGAACCCATCATGTCAGGTTGACGTAGCTTGATATCCTTGCATGTGGCGTGTTTCCAGAGCACAGACAAGGATCCAAACTTTGAATGTGTCATGCAGCCAATTGTAAGGCATTTCTCATAGAAAAAGAACACCAAGACTCAACAGATTAGCAGGTAGAAGCACAGCTCACACTGTAACCACGCTTTTAATCAGCACATTTTTCTTGTCTCTGTCAAAATTAGTGTACAAACTATATCCTTTGGTTCTTCCTTAATAGTCATGTTTATTTAACTCTGAACTCATGTTTGATCCAGGGAGGTTTTGTAAAATTTTAAGTCTGATATATTTCAAATAAAGTATTTTTTGTGTGGTGTGTTGTGCTTAAACTATTCTATCTAAGTGTTATGTTTGTTTTTTTGGGTGGTGATACATTAGATCTCTTAAATTCTGAAAGTCAGCTGACAATTTTAAAGCATTAGACCTCTAATGCCTTATATATGAGCATGATGTGTTGCCTTTTGAAAATCACCCAATGCTAACAGGTTTTATTAAAGTGATTTCATAAGCTCACAAATCTGTCAAAGTGTGGCTTGTGAACTGAATAAGAAAACATAGCCCATAACAGTTAACCCTTTAAAGCCCAAACCATGAAATAAGTGACAGAAAATTCAGATTTTTTTAATATAAGAGTTGTCATTGAATTCTATGAAAAATTATGAAAAAAAAACATAAATTTTTGTATAAGTTAAATTTGATCATTAGGTATTTCTGTATAATCTTTTATACATTTTCTGTTCCCTACATATTTCGGATTTATTAAGTCGGGTTTTCAAGAGCGAATATACCCTAGTGCTGATGCAGAGGTCTCAAAAATTCATGTATCAAATATGATACACGTGGCTTTAAAGGGTTAATTTATGACCTAATAAGGGTGGAAATTGCTTTTTCACATAGGGTCAGCTGGTTTGGATAGTTTATTTTATTTGACAAATAAATTAGCATTTTATATATTTCCTTTTTTAGATTTTGCATTTACTCAGCTAATCTTTGTCTGATCATTAAAATTTTTTTACGAAACATGTTGGTTTGAAAAAAGCAAAATAATTCTCCGAAATATTAAATATTTTTTACAGTGTTATTTACATATATAAGAAGGCAGCAAGGAAATATATCAGTGAGTTCTGTCAGTATGTTAGAGGCACAGATGCAAAATTTGAAACCTGTTTTGCTCCGTGAGCTCCGCTTAGGAGCAAAGAAAAATATTCTCCAAACTTAGCAGTGAAGTGACGAGTGGTTTTCAGCTAGAACTAAAATTAAGGATATCTGAAAGATTTACTGCACAAGGGCTATCATACCTCAACTATTTCAAAAAGGCTGTTTTATTGCCTGCAGCACTGAATCCAACTCTGCTGTGGCTGCCCTTAAGGGTTTATTGAAAAGACAAAAAAAAAAACTGTGAGACAGAGTAAATCCATCTGACTGTATCTGCTGCACTGTAACTGTATAACTACGCCAAACAAGGATGAGACATCTTGTCACCTCTGTCTCGCTGAGTCATTATTTTATCTGCAGACAGAAACTGAAATCACAGCAGATAGCTCATCTTTCACTTACGTCTTAGAAAATCAAAATCAAGTGCCATCAAGGTTATAAAATGAGCAATTTCTGAGGGGCAGATCAGGAGCTGTTAAATATAGCATCACTGTGTTGGTGGATTTTCATGTACAGATAACAAAAAAAACTTTGAGCCTCGGTTTGTTGTATGAAAACACCAAAAAGTATAAGAGAAGCAGTAACAAGTACATCACAATAATTTTTAATATTAGTAAAAGGTTAATTGGTTTAATTTAAAAAAAAAAAATCTCTTTTTAAAATGTTCTTCCTTCATGATGGATGTATTTCATGTGTTTATTCCTGTTCTGGATGTTCAGGTTTACAGCTGATGAAATTACAGGTTTGGTGTTATTATATATTATTAGGTATACAGAACCATAGGTAAAACAATTTGTTGTAAATTTATTATGATGCATAACCATAGCAACAATAAGAAATTGTTTTGTTTTTTTTTGTTTTTTTGCATCCAAGATCAGCTTATTAACATTAAAATGTCTAAAGCTACAATACTATTTTAACTACTTCAGCAAGTACCATCCAGGTGGACAAGGAGGCACAGAGGATGCAGAGCAGGATTCAGGAGAAAAGAGGAGATGGAAATTGAAATAGTCTCTTTCATCAATCGATATGACAAATGTGAGATCTTTGGGAAACAAGTTAGTAAAAACATAGAGACTTGCCCCCTCTACTGCTATGATGTTCTGGGGCAACAGCATCAAAGCTAGTGACTTAAAAATCTTAACTTCACATAAGTATATTAATGGAAAGTTAACTTGAAGGAAATAAATTGGTAGAAAAAGGTACAACAGAGAGAATGGCACCCTTTAGAGTTTGAAGAAAAGTCCATATGCTTCTAAAACATACCATAAATAGGTGACTAATAAGTCACACACATTTCATATTAATAATGGTGTTAAAATGCTAGAGAAAGCTTCAAAACCATCTCATCTGTATTAAGGAGAAAAAGAAAATGAGTTTCCAAATTCCCCTTTTCAGTTACAAATAAAGTTTGTATTGTATTTGGATCTAGTGCCTAGAGAAAAGGCCCAGATCCCAAGTTACCTGAGGTCCAGGGTGTAGTCTCCACAATCCGGTACCAAGCCGCATTGCCACCCTGGTAGCACAAGCAGGTAACTGCTCTGATGTAAAACCCACTTTTTAGAAACTATGACCTGGTGGTGATCCAGGAACCAATAATGCAGATGAGCTGAAAGTCACTATACTATACTATACTATACTATGAACAGCTCAGCAGAACCAACAGCTGATACCCTTCATGCTATGCTGCTCTGATTCAGTATGTTACACACACTGCAATGTGGAATGATCCAATATAAATGGAAATCTGCATTTTACAGTAAAAGTGCACTAGTCATTGATTTTCCATCGTCCATTTAAAGCTGGAAAAATGAGAGTAAAACACTTTAGGACAGTATGTTTACATATGTTAAAAGGGGGCTTATGCTATAAAATCCAGTTTTCCATTGTCTGAACATAATTACCTGTCTAAAGTGACTCCACACACTCAAAAAAAAATATGAGGAAAGCCCATTGTTCCATAGTTTATAGTCTCTGTTTGTGAGGTCAATGCCAGAGGAAAATAAATCTCCTCAGAGGTTTAACTGCAACATCTTATTACTTTCATCCTGTTAATACCTCTGCTGACACTAATTCAACTGATCAGGTACATAAAAGAAGACCTAATGAAATGACCAAAATCCATGCTTTGTTAATGTTGAAGTTGCTAATTTTAGCTTTTGGTCTTTGACAAGAAACATTTTTTTTAGTCATTACTGACTAAAAAAGGAAAAGTTTATATTTATATGTGTGATATAAATGAATAATATATCTGCCTCTATATTTATCACCTGCTTATTGAAAGCTCTTGCACTCAGAAAGACTAAATATTTTTAAAGAAGCAGCTCTTTCCAGACTCACTTTCTAACTAAATGTCCAAAACTTTAGTTTAATCCATTTAGGCAAAGTAAGACTTATTCCTGTTTTAGTTTGAAAAGTTTGCTACCATGTTTTCTGGATAAATGATCCGATCAAATCCAATCATCCTAGATTCATTATCTTCTTATCCTGTTCCTGTTCCCGTTCTGTTATCCTGTTAGTTTCAGTGATTTATATCCTGGCGACGATATTTCCACTCTTCACTCTAACAATATAGTGAAAGTCACATAAAAAGAACCCCTTACTGTGCGGGTCACTTCTTTCTGCTCTTTCAAGGCTGACAGTTGCCAGGGCACTTTATTGACTGACAGGGAACAGAAGAGCCATTAGACACAAGTGCTAAGATACAACCATGGGGTGATTTCAATTACCCTTCTCTGCCCTGGCAGGAAGTCTGGACAAATGGATAAAACAACAATTGGGGTAAAGTATATGGTGTCACTCAATAGATATAATTTAAGATTTATACTGAATTTCCCCTTTTGTTCTATTAGAACAATATAAGAATAATAAATCTTAAGGAAGAAAGCTGTGAAGGCAGAGGAGAACGTGGGCTCTTCAGTGTTTGTACTTGAATGCATTTTGTGCTCAAAAGTATTTCCAGCTTTTGTTTGACTATCCGACCCCCAATTAGTGACATTCATCCCATGGCAAAAATCTCCACTGAGACCCATGATGTTTGCTAACAAGCAGCTATCAGCAATTTAACTTCAATCTTTTTCATTACCTAAAAAAAGGTGCATTTATATATAAAAAAGCTAAATTCATGAGTTTATTTAAATGTAGTTTAACTTCAGTCCAACTGCAGATGTTCAGTTTATAACCTCAGAGGTTTGTTAGGGAACATTAGCTTAATGAACTGGTTGGACAAGGAGAACATTTATCAGAGACAAAAAGGCTCATATTTGCTCAGGTGAAAGAATCTGTCCACCAGTAAAAGATTGGAATAACATCCGACAAATCTGACCTTTATGGAGAAGTAAAGGGAAAAGGTCTCCTTTAAGAAAACTAGAGGATCTCATGTTTGTGTCAAAGTTGGTTGTTCCAGACCAAAGCACAGAATGACACTCAGAAAAAATATGGGGAGTTTCTGTTTTAAAAAGTGACGATAGACATAACAAATGGAGTGAGGAACCAATAAATTCTGACAAAGTGACTCAATCTTAAGTAGCGGAGTAAACAGATGCAAACATTTGAACAATGCCGGTTTAGGGAATTAACAAATTAACAGAAAGTTCTGCTTTAGGGACTAAAAAAAGGCTTATTGCAAACCCAAACCATGACACTGTTAAAGTAAAAATTGGAGAGAACATATAATAGTGCATCAAAATACACAACAGAGCCTTAAAACAAGACAGAAGATTAAAATTTGACTTCATGGAAAAGGATTTGTGTAACAAAAAGGAAGTCAGAGTCGATGGTAAGATAAGTGGAGGTTATTACACAGATATTACATTGGATTAATCAAGGATTAATGTAATTGTCAAGTTTCTTAAATATCAGGTGCTCACATTTGTGTTGGTCTAAATCCTTAATAAAGCATTGATGTTCATTTTACAAAATCTTAAAATTGATATATTTTGTTCAGATACACTAATGTTTTTCCACTGAAATTTCTTTTCCTTACTTTTCATGACAATTTTTTCTGCTATAGGACACACAAAATAGTTTCTGCTCGCTCTTACTGACAGCAGGAAAGTGGATTTTTTTATTTTATTTGTAGACAACCACATTAATAAACTCACAATTCTACTCATTGATGGCTGTAGTGATCAGTGTGAAAGTGCTTGTTTGTTTGTTGAGGATGTAAACCAGCAGGTTCTCCTTGTAGCCCTACTCAAGACTCAAAGAAATATAACCATGATGACCAAAAAAAATCTGGGTGTTACAATACTGATCATACATATTTAAATGAAAACAGGATAGCTGCTGTTTGTCAACTCAGCCCTTTCTTCCTTTCTTCCTTTCCCATTTAACAATTTGTGATGATTTACTAATAGTATATTCTATAATATGGAATAAAAAAAAAATCAGACAAGAGTTGTCTTCTGTTTCATTTTTACCAATGTATATATTTCAGTCTGATCAGAAAAGCTAAATGCATTAACATTAGCATACATTATGTTGTTTTCCTTTGTCCTTAAAATTAATAATTGAAAGTATATTAAGGGCAAACAAAAAAGGTTAATGTATGCCAGTTACATTCAAAGTAATATAACCAAATTCTTATTTAGAGTAACTCGCAAGGTTAAATTATTCGCTGTTTAAGTACACAATCCACTCATAATTAAGATTTGACAGATTTAAAAATATATTAGAACTACCTAACATAGATTAAAAACTATCCAGCTTTATTTGTAAATACATTGAATATTGCTTCTATAGCCATTTAAAACCAGATACTATATTTTTTCCCACAGTGAAACATAAGAGAAGCATTTTTCTTTGGCTGAAAATTTAGAAAGATCAGACAAATGCAATTTTACAAAACCTAAGCTAATTGTACCTGATGAAGAAACAGATGAATAATAGAAGATAATATAGTGTAATACAAGTACATTTTTTGTTCATCTGTGGGGTAATTCTTGAAAAGAATAAAAAAATAACTTCACTCTACTACCATCAGGGAATTAAACCCTGGAAAATCACATGGTAGGGAGTTAGCCTGACCACTGCACCAACTACCAAATCAACTATTCAAATGTGTGTGTGTATATGGCAGCTATAATTCTTTCTTGTTCTTCTGAACTTATTCTGATGCAGTTTTAACCATGTCAGTCACTGTATCACATCGGCATTGGAAATCTGCTTTACATTCAGTGGTACTTTTAGTAAGAAATTCAAAAATGCTTTTTTGAAATTATTCAAAGCAATAATTTTTGGAATCAACAGTCATCAGTTTACATTTTTTAGCATACTCATTTGGCCACTAAATATTTTCAAATACGTATCCTTCAGTTTGTAGATTTTTCTTTTCATATGAACATTTTGCTGCATCTGTCTGAACCACTGGACAGCAGATGATACAGATTCTAGCAAACACAAATCTGAGGCCTGAAAAAGTAAGGATTTTATTTTTGAAAGGTTTTTTTGGGGGGGGAGATATACTTTGTTCTGTGGACACAAGGTTTAGGCTCTGAGAACACATAAATATTTGATGCTGCAGTTTGCAGTCCAACTTTGGGAAGGAGATTGTGGTTTTCGTCAGCACACCATGCACAGGATTTTTCTTTTACTTTATCTTTACATTGTAGAAATTAATGTGGAAGTAGCATCTGCATGAACATGCTTCATCAGTCAGTGTGGGAAGAGAAAACAGTGACAGACGTTCAACTCCTAAAAAACTATCAACTGAGTTCTACATGTCCTATTTCTGCCCACAGAAATGGTTTGAGTGCAGCACGAGAAAAGATGGCAACCTTCAAATATATTTTTTTTTTTTAGCTGATGGCACCTGAGAAAAGGAAAGAAAGGCAGTAAATGAAATGGCAGCTCATTTATCAGGCCAATCTCATGTCTGCTGATTATATCTTCTACAGGTTTGGTGTAGGATGCTTATTTTATTTTTAGGCAGACCTTTTTAAGAATCGACATTTGAGTTTAAAACATATGGAGCAATGTGAAGCCTTATTTTGGTACTCATCTTGGCAAAGATGTTCACAAGTCATTTGTTCCTCAAGTCAGAGTTTGAACACTGTTGTTGTGTTGTCATAAATATACATCACCTGTTCTATCTTTAATAATCCAACACTGTGGGTGTATTTAAAATCATCTTCCAATATTTCTTTTAACTTGTAAAGAAAGTTAAAAGTAACTTGTTTAAATTATTAAGAATGCCCATAAAGTACTTATCCTATTAAAAATTGTTAGAATATTAAGCTTACTGGGACAGCAAATTAAAGCTGTTTTGTGAAACTGAATGGTTGATGACATTTTGCAAAGTCTCGTAGAGGTTTTTTATCTGCTCCAGGGATGGGTTTGATTGCCTTTTTTTTAAGGAATGAACTGTGTGAGAAATCATTCCCATGTAATCATATTTTAATTTTATGGGCAATTAGCAGACAGATGTAAGTTTAACATAAATAAATGGTTGGTGTAGGGTTAATAATCTTAATTGAGAGAACAGAAATGTTGCTGCAACTGCTCCCAGTCTTCCCTACCCTGGAATGACATATGTGTACATAATGTCTATCAGTGAAAGATACTGCTAGCATCAAATAGCATCCTACCATTTCCACATAAAAAATGTTGGTTACCACTTTGCTTGCATAAATATATAACTCACATTTTTTTCTAAGAAACTACATTTTCTAACATTTTCCCTTTATGAGAGAAATTTGTCTTAAAAAAATTATCACTAAAAGTGTCTATTATCATCAGCTACACCTACAGGAGGGTCACATTTGAACTATTCTTTATCTGGAGTTTGGGAGTCGTAGAATATTATTCCAAGGGCCACAAATGTTTCCCCTGACTGCACTTAAGACGTCATTGCCTTCAAAGAACAATATCTAGAAAAGCTTAAATAACAACTCATACCTAAAAGTAAAAGCTCCATTCTAACTTGATAATCATGTTATGTCAAAGGGTCAGTCTATAAGAATAAAAAAGATGAAGCTTTGTTCTCATTGCCTTTCAGGAGATGCTGTCCTTGTGGCGTCGACTCACTGTACAGCCATGACTCACATGTTTTCAGACTTAATGATACCAAGCCTACTCTGAAGTCACATTTTGCTTAGTATTTACAGAGCAAATACTTACTGAGTAGAATCTCTCTGGTGTTACATTAAACACACAATTTGTTCTCAAAGAGCCAGAGATGAACATTTGGTTCACAGAGCAGGATCAATTGTTTTTATCCCCTTCCTTTGTCCTACTTCCTCTCAGTATCTGTGCAGAAGGCAGTTTGTGTCTCATCAATACAACAAACACCATGAAAAAGCTGAAAGAGTTGCTGGAGCGCGAAAAAAAGTCCACTTACAGTGTAAGCAGTTAAATCTATCAGTTTGTCTCTGAGCAGTGCTCATTTCCTACTCCCTTCTCCATGGCTGCTATGGTACTGAGGCGATTCTTTGTCTCTCTGCATGAAGGACAACCAACTTCTATGATTGTCCTGCTATTCTTTAGCATATTTGGCTGTATTGGCATATAGGCTTAACCATTTACTGTATAAACAAGAAAGATGCTTCAGATAGAGCTTTCTTTGAATGTAATATTTAGCTGTAAAACAGGTGTTTTTGAAAACTGAACCATCTGTCTTATCTGGAGTAAAGTGTCTTTAGTCACCTTTGAATAGGTATTCCAGTCCAGGATGATTGGACTATATTCCATAGTTCTTCTGAATTTCTTGGTTTTACCTCAGAAACTCCTTTCAGGTGTATTTAAGGTAATTATTTTGCTGGAACTCATATTCAAGTCAGTTCCTCTTTAGCATATGCTAGAATATCTCATAAATATGCCAGACAAAACCCCCAAATAATCAACCTTCCAATAAAATATTGCTTTATTTTGAAAGACAGTTTTAACTTCTTTCTCATCTTTATGGCTCTCGTTTATATTTCAAAGCATTGCAATATCTTCAGCTCAACAACCCTGCTTCTGCTCTTCTATTTGTGTAATTTACTTTCCGTTCATTTTTTTTCTTTATCAAAGTCAGCTATTATTCTGAGCAACATCTAAACTGACCCATTTTACTCAGGAGTTAATGAGTTTATGATTTGGAACTAGAACATCTGCTGCATTATTCTTTGTATAAAGGTACTTCTCTGACAAAATGAATTACCTTCCTGACTGAATTCTAAAATCATGTTAATTTCAACTTGCCTCTTTAAAAATATGTTGAATAACATTGCAGCAACATGTATCTTAAGTCTGTTGGTTTTACATAACTCCACTACTGTACACCAATTAGTAAATTATACAGTGGGGAAAATAAGTATTTAGTCAGTCACCAATTGTGCAAGTTCTCCCACTTAAAAAGATGAG
>JAUZNJ010040782.1:0-10247 GCA_034780135.1 Jordanella pulchra | reverse complement strand
AGAGAGAGAGAGAGAGAGAGATAGAGAGAGAGAGAGTGTACATACCAGTTGCCTTTCCTTATTCTCATTACATCCACAATTTTCCCTGACAGAAAATTTAAATGTGCCAGTTCTGGGCCCGGTACCAGGTTAAGAAAGCACCTGCAGGTGTTTATCTATTTATAGATTTGGCCAAAAATAAATCATGTTTTTTCATCCACATGAATTTCAAGAATGGGCTTTATATTTTCTAAAACATGTTTCAACATTATTTTTGCACAAATATATTTTGTTTTACAGCTATTTAAATAGTTGAGAGCATCTGGCCTGGACCAGTGAAAAAGACCTAGGCTGGGGTCCTTCTAATTGGCCCAATTATTCTTCCCTTTATATGCTCTTCATTTCTAAAATTTTGATTTAGTAATGTTTTTTATTTGAGACTTCTGTAACATTTTTTATCATTATGCCATTTTTATTATGTAAATAGATTAACAGTTTAGCTGGAAGTGAACTATATGCAAACCTTTTCAGTCATAGTGTACACTAGAAAGGTAACTTTTACACTTGAACCATTTAAAAAAGATACAACCAAAACCGGAAGAGCTCTCCAAAGTGGCTGATATTTAATTATGAGTAAGTTTAGGCCTTCAGATCTTATAAATTTAATGACTAAAAATGTGGTCTACCATTTAGTTCACCAGGCAGTTTGATAGAATAATAAAATCACCCACTACGTGCTGGCACAGGAACAGTAGAGTCTGTGGTGCACAACCACAACAAAGCCATGGGTCACTCCTTTAGTAAAGATATTCGCTAGCTTTATTACAAATCAGGGGCACTTTTACAGAAATAGAGGTTCAGTTATGGCATATAAGGTATTTGATATATAATTTATGAATTAAATAATTATTTAAAGGTCTACCATCTAAAAACCTTGAAAACTAATCTGCACTACTTTGGTGTAAGTGAGTTCCAATATAATTATGTAGATTACATTAATTTTTTTTTGTTTATAATGAAAGAACAAAAAGTCACATTTCTATAAAAAAACATGATAGTAGTTTATACTATTAATGTTAAATGAACTATCTGTGAAAACATGATTTTACTTTGACAACAGGACCACATCATTAGAAATTGGTTTTTACCTTGTCACCTTCTCGAGTGGGGATTTTGCTGATGAGTTTTGAAACACTGGGCGATCCACATGTAGAAAGAAGTAACGCATCCTCCACAGCATACTCTTCACCTCTGTTTTGGAGAAATCCTAATTATGTTGTTTAGATTTGCTCTAGGCATCATCTTCCGATTTCTTGCCACTAACAGGTCGTTTAGCCACTAGCTTAGGGTTGCTATAAACCCTCTCCAGGTTTCTTAAGGTTACTTGTGCTATTTTCTTAGCGGTAGACAGTTCCCTCACCTGCATGTCACAAAAAGTGCATCTTACTCTGTTGTTCTTATTCATTTTGTTGACATATTCAAAATAGTGGGAATATAGTCACTTGGAGCCACATCGCCCATGTATTCTTCTATTGTTTTTAAAACCATCTTCTTCTTCTCTCGTCTTCTGTTGTTTCATAGCAGTGTTCTCCTGAAATAATGGCGGTGGGTTGTTTAGCTCAGATTGTAATTCTTTACCCACCTTACTAACTGTGTCAATTTTAACAAAATGTAGTTTGTGATGCGTTGTATTACTTATTGCTGAATGTAATATATTGCAGTACCACATTTCAAAGTAACGCATTATTTTTGTAAGACCATGCCTTTTTGCATGTTTTGAGGCGAGCTTAATGATCTCAGTATGGGATCATAAACACCACCTCTGACTGCTTTATGGATCTGTTGACGATTAAACAGATGAGGTCTGGATTTGCATGCTGGCCGGGGTAGCTGGCAGGGTGATAACACACAAAAATAAGTTAAAAAAGTTAAAGTATGTGTTTGTCAGAGATTTAAAAATATATTTTTTAACCCTCATGAAGGAGTAACCCTAACGTGTCACTCGCATAAGCCAGATTGATCTGTGTAGTTAATTTTGAATTCTACACAATATCCATCTGGTAAGGCTCCTGTGGAAAGTGTTTGCTAAAGGGAGGGGCATGCTGTACAATTCTTCAAGCTACCCTCATCTGAGTCACATTTTAAAGAGGCATGTGACCAAAACCACTCTGAAGAGTGAGTTAACGACTCATCAGAACCCCCCTAATGACCATCAACACCCCCCTGGTGATCTCTATTGACCATTATGTTGGAGGGATTAGAGCCACCTTTTAGTTCATTTCTTCCCCTCCTCTAATTTTTGGTCACACCTACAGTATATATATACATATCAGTTTTCTCCATCATTAGTTAGAACTGAAGAGGCCTCTTGGATGAGAGGTGAAACAACTTCTAGAAAACTTTACGTCCAGTTGCCTAAACTGAACTTTCTTAGCTTGACCATGACTCAGATGACTGAGAACCTTCACAGATTTATTTCTATAAATTGGTTTTAGTTTCTGTTACAGTGCATATTATCATTTATTTATCATCAATTTATTTTGTATCATGTCTTCAGTACAGGGGCCATCACAGGTCCTTGTTGGCCCCTGTCTAGATGCACACATCCTGCATTGTACTGATAGATGCATAGGCAGATAGATTCATTAGACAGGCGAAAAATTATCTGTTTTTTGGATATGCATTGCTTTAAGCTCACCAAGATGCTCAAAGCTTGTCTGAACTGTTGCTTCAGTATCGAGGTAGTAATGATGATGTTTGTTCACTAACGTTCTCTAAAAAATTCACAAAAGCCTTTTAGAGAAAGGCTGCATTTGATAATAAACATCAAGATATTTAAAACTGTTTCTGCATATTTTATTTGGGGAATGCATAACATACTTCATAAAAAACCTGTCTCTTCTTCTGATTAGTAATGAATACCCCCAGAGAAAACAATGCTGCCATTCTTACATTACAACACTGTGGTATCATATGGAAGGTTAGTTGGTGCTACTTTTATTGGGTGCTGCAGCAATAAGCAAAACTCCATAAAAGGATGACACACAATTCAACTCTGAAACTGGCTTTGATAGCCATTACCCGTCACCTTGATGAATACAGTTCTCAAGAAAAAGATAGCGTGTGTATAAAGACAACACCCTACATAGGAAAACAGTGAGTCAGAGAAAGGAAAACTGCCAAGTTTACAAAACAACAAACCAGTTTAGAGGGAAGTAAGCTCCTGTTTTTAAATACTTAAGAGATCATCGAGTGAATGTGACAGATTAGATCTATCTGCCACAGGTTAAAGTGCCTCTAACTTTTGTGTATTTCATGCTTCATATTTTAATGGAACAACTGTAAAAAAAAACGTTTATAATATGCCAATGTATTTTGCTATAAACAAACTCAATTCAGCACACCACCATTTTCTTCAATTTCTTTTTTATAAATGTTTATTATCTGAGGAATAAAAGGAACACAAACAGAAAAGAATGGCGGTCTAATAATAATGTTTATGACTGTATGCATTTGCAGGTTTAGAATAGTTTGTTGAAACGGCATTTGAATTCCTGTGTTTTTATAACAAATGTACGGGTCTCTTTTTTAATGTTACTCTGTACCACAGCAAAACTCCACCTGCGGAGATTAGACGCTCTAAAAGCAGGTGTTAGCCTTTGTTCTGTTCTTATTTTCAACATTATCTACACAATCCATCTGTGGATCAGATTCACTTAATATTGAAAATGTATTTTATTGACAGTAAAACAAAAAAAGCTGCATTATTACTTTGTGACATATTTCATACAACTAAATCCATTATTTGCTGCTGGAGGTACAGAAACTAAACAGCAATCCCTTTTAAAAGAAAAAATATCAAGGCTTTTAACCTTTTAGGTAGATAGGTACTTTATTTTGTCATTATACATACAGGGTACATACAATGAAATTGTGTGATCAGATTAAAAAAAGGCAAACCAAGAAAACTAGAAAAGCAGCTTATTAACCAAAACAAGAAATTAATTTGACCTAATTTGTTTAATGCTCATTTTAAATCATTTAAAAAGAGAATAGGTTATGAATCATTCTGCTTTTCTTTGATCATCCTCCCCCATTCAGTGGGTGAGGTGGGAAGGTTGCTGTGTTGTGCAGGCTGATTCCATGGAAAACCAATTACATAACAAGCGGGTAGCACATCAAAGCACCATATCCAAGCAGACAAGTCCACACTCAGCATACTCTGCTGTTAGGAAATGGAATGATAAGGGCCATGTAATGTTAAACAGGAAGTGCAAACTCCCAGGGGATTTTTATGTAAAGAAGTCATAAGTTTTTGTTTACAATGACCTACCTAATGTTAAATCCACTGTTTTTATAATAAAAAAATATATTTTATTATTTATAAAGTATGTTTCTGTCCTGTTTTTTTTTCTGAAGGCATTTAAGATCAATCTGTTGTTTACTCCAAGAACATGTTTCATGTTCTGCTCTGTGGTACTTTGTAGCAGAAAACACACTAAAGAGGTATGGAGCAAATGAGTTTAGATGAGAGGAAATGATCTTACAAAATATTTAGAGCAGCTGTTAAAAAGCTACTTGTTCAGGGTTGAAGCCTCATCTGCCTGTTGTGTTGGACATCAGAGCAGATTCCACAGTAAAGGTCTCAGGATGCCGTGTGTGTCAGAAGCTAAGGTTATCCTCATATTAATTGTTGAAACCTCAGTTGCTGAATAAACCCCCATCTTTTTACATTCAAACTTTTGAGGATTTCATAAGTGCACTCACAGACAGAAACTCCTTTAATCTGACTTTCGATGACAAATAGATACATCTCTATACAGATTTTGTGTGACTCCACCCCAAAAACATGCAGATCTGGGTGCTAAGAAACATAATGAAACAAGAACACAAGCCAACCTATTAAACACGCTTTTTTAGATCACATGAAAACTGGCACATAAGTTTACCACTATTTCATTGCAATGAATATACTTTTAGTGATGCTGAATCATAATTTGTTTCAAATCACTATATGTATTTATTTTTTTCTTTAAAAAAAGGATCAAGACAAGGATTATAAAAATGCTCATATAGAACAAAAAAAAATCTTTCTCACTAATTCCCACCCAGTTCTTTACCATTGAATAAACATATTTACAGCTTACTGACTGAGTATTAATTGTTTTAACCAGTCTTTGTACTGATGCTTCTAAAAGACCCTAACAAAAAGTTCATATACTGAACAAGCTATTCAAAAACATCCACTGACATCCAAAGCACCAAAAACTAAAGTGCTTATTGATAAAACTTATTCTGTTCACCTTTGAAAAGCAAGAAACAAGCAAACACATCATATTTCTAAACAAATGCAACTTTTCCTGATGTAAAGAGCTGCAGCTGCTGAAGCCAAAGGAATCTCCAGCTGGTACCACACCATCCCAGTGTCAGGGATACTTGCAAGTATACAGTACTTGGCTTTAAAGATGTGTGAACATACAAAGTCCAATATCCAGCTAAACTGGTAGCACACCTCTTGGTCTGTCACTTTGTATTGGTCCTTAACTGCAGACTAAAAGATAAGAGACTTACTTAGCATGAATATTTCATTTCAGCATTCTTTTAAAGCTCAGCTTTTTTTTCTTCTGTTTGTTGCATGCAGATCTTTGCCAAAGTGCTGAATTGTGGCTCCAGTTTGTCAAGAAACGTATAATCATCCCTTTCCGCGATATCCAAGTAGTCCAGCGAGGAACGACTATCATTCATTTCTTCACAATCATAAACTCTGGGAGAGTCTATGCTTGACGTTGACTGTTCTTCATAGGTTCTAAGACGCTGTGGGATTTAAAGCAGATGAAAGTCACAGTAAAATGATCAAAACACCTCAAAACACACTTCAAACTGTTGTATTCCTGACACTTGGTTATATACCTTATGGCTCCATAATAAGATTGAGTAGTTATGCTTATAGTGATTCTACACTAAAAAACTTTCTATTGTAACATTTTATTACATATGATTGATCTCTGTTTATTGATCTGTAGCTCAAAGACTTTATTTCATCAGCTAATCACCTAAGTGTCTTTTTTTATTTATACTTTTCTTGTCTTTTAAAGATATTTTTGAGCATAGAAAATGGTCATGTGTATGATATGTGAGATAAACCGCCCTTACCCGATCAATCTGGTTTTGAAGATAAACCTTACTGGTTCTCATCGAATGGCCCAAGACTGAGCTTCTCATAGAATTAAAGGTGGAGTTGCCCTATAAAAAGAAGTTTTAAGTTTTAATATCAGCAGTAAAAATAACACAGAAAACATAAATTTTCTCATACACTAAGCACATTTTAATCCGATTTTATATTACAGACCAATATAAGTTGGTATGTAATTATAATATAAAAGAAAAGTTGTATACGTTTTCACAAGTTTATCACAAACAAAAATCTAAAACTTGTGGCTTGAATTTTTTTCTTTCGGAGCAAGTTCCTTTGAATTTTCCACATGTAGAGACATGCATTATTTGGACAGAGCTAAACTGGACCAGATTGAGAGTATCTATGAGTTGAAGCATGTCCCCAGATTTTCACTTGAATTGAGGTCTGGACTTTGACTGGGCTGTTCTACTTCCTGCATTAGCTTTAATTAGAATGACTCCACAGTAACTCTGCCTGTTATCTTTACTCCATCTCTAAATTTTAGAGACTTCACCAGAATTTTTGCTCAGACTTCCCTCGCACACTGCTGACCAGATCTCCTTCCCTGCTGAAGAGAATGGATGGAGCCTCCCTGCATACAGGATTTTCATGGGTATCTTTTTTTTTTTTTGAGTTTTTAAGGCACTAGTGGCTAGTTTTATAGGGGGTATGAGAGAGGGAGAGACATGCGGGAAAGGACCACAAGCCAGAATCAAACCCGGGTCGCCCGTGTCGAGGACAAAGGCCTCTGTACATTGGTTGTCCATCTAACCACTGCCCCACCTGCACGCCCATGACTGTCTTTTTAAAGTATTTTCCTTGTTTTGCTACTCTTCTATCAAGATGAGATTTACATTGTTCATATTTACAATGAGGTTAGATAACACATAAGCACACTATGTTTTTTTTAATGTCATGTCAAAGGTTAATTCAACTCAATTCTATAAATGAGGTTACCAACAAATTCAAGCCACCTTTTATAGATTTTAATTTATAAACATTTTGAAAAGCAGACATCTTTTACCTTTCATACAGCATATACAATGTATTTTGAAAAGTGTCTCCTGCTTTCCTGATGTCCTTTTTCTAAAGACAGGGCTGTATAAATTCAGATTTTTTTCCCCGTCCCTCAGTAACCTTTTTTTCTTTGTTTAACACACTTTGTGCTTACATGGATTGTTTTTTTGTACCTATATTTAAATTGATATCGAATGTGTGACAAACAAGCAAACAAGCAAAGAAAAAAGAAGAGGGCAAATACTTTATCACATCACTGTATATACCAACAAGAACTTGATTTATTAGATGAAATATTAATACAATAAATCAAGGCTTGTTTTTTTTAAATGAGATAAAATTCAGTTTGAATTAAGTTTGAGGGATGTCAACATTTATAACTATAAATAGAGGTTTACTTACCCTAAATGTGCTGTTCCCAAATGTTTGTGTTGAGCGCTGAGTTAAGAAAAAAAAAAAACACTCCTTAATTTCATATTTTAACATTTTTTTTCATCCTTTTAAGTCACTGAAATACAAATAATATATATATCTGTATCCACATTGACATTCTCTTTTCATAATTTCCTGAACCTTTTTTGTTGCTTTTTTGTAATTTGTCTCACTAAGGATGTGGAAAAACATCTTTTTTGATCACTGTGGTAAATGTACACTTTTAAGAAATCTGACCTTTGCATTTAACCCATCCATAAGGGAGCAGTGGGAAAAGTGAAGAAGCTGGGCAGCAATCTGGGGCTAAGAGTCGTGCTCAGGACCAAGAGCGGAAAACCGTGTGGTTTGAACAGGGTACTTGTTGAGGCTCAGAATACAAACACTCTGCTCTAACCACTAAACTCATAATTAAATTTGAAATATAAAATGTTATAATGAATTATAATGTTTGTTAGGCAAATGTGATGTGGAAAGTATAAAAATAATAGAAATATACTAAACAGGTTAAGGATCCCTTCATGAACCTTCATTTTTTGTTTTAAATGCCAAATGTGTGGATAGATAAGCTTGAACTCTTTTATATTCAGTGCTTGAAACTCTTAGCTCATACATTTTTTTTTTGGAAATGAACAAGCTTTGTTAATTAAAGTGTCAGTACATTACTCAGCATTCACTCAAGGTACTGGAGTAACACAACACTTTACATACCACACAGTCACTGAGAAAGATTAGATGCGGCAGCTTTAATCACTCACTATTGATTCTCCCATATGGTTTCTGAAAGAGCCTCCTGAACGGTAAGATGTCCTCGAGTCCATCTGTATATCGTCCTAAGGTAGTGCAAATATAATAAACATCACAACCAATAGATTAGAATAGTATTTTCTGAAGTTCCCACAAATAGAACTAAAGTATGGTTACCTACATACCCAATTGGTTTTGGTGTAAAATGTTTTGATTGCACTCATCGAAGGTTCTGGGAATGCCTCAGTTTCCTTGTTGGATAAAAAGCAAAAAAATAAAGCATACAGAATTTAGTAAAAACCCTTTGGCAAATTTGAAAGCTAAAAAAATGTAACAGAACCTATTTGTAAATAATGTATCGAAGGATTACACTCAATACATTTCCCACTATGTGAAATAAACATATTCAATTAGAATTTATATTTATTTATGTCTTTTATTTTATAAGGCCCACCTTTCTTTGGTCTCTAATTGTTTAAAAAGGTTTAAAGTTTTCTCGGAAATAAAATGGTAAATATATTTAGACACTGGTCTAATGCCATCTGGTGGAGAATCTAAGTACAACACATAAGAGGTTTAAGGTTTAAGGAATGACAACCACAGACAAAACGTAAGAAAGTTTTTTTTTTCTCATTTTTAACTTGATTTATAAAAAAAGAAATAAATGTATGCACCATACTGTAAATATATCGGAAAGTGTTAAAGCAAAAATGTGGTTAAAAAGTGTGTGAATCTGGAATATGTTAGCAATTTTGGTAAAAAGATTTTGTGTGAGCATACAGCACCCACCCACCCCCACCCCCGACGAAAAAACAAGAAAACACACACGTGTCAGCATATCTTATTTAGTTTCAGATATATTAGAAGGCTGATATTGTGCATTAAACCAGACATTATTGTTAGTCCACATAAATCATTAATGTAGAATGGCAATATTGATATTCATATCGATACTTTGCTAAAATGATCTAATTAACAGTTTAGTTGTAGATCTCTATTACAACTCCTTGATTGGCTAAACCTAGTTTTTGAACTCATAATTCTTTTACTAGCAACAATTTCGCAAAAAACATTCCTAATGCCAGAGCTTTAAACAGATTCCTTTGTAAAATAGCAAATTAAAATGATGCCACTTGCTTACAGTTGTCATTAAGTCAAAAGGCAATTGCACAGAGACTGACTTTAAGGCTTAAAGTGGAATGAACATTGAAAGTAGTGTGAAGTACCTGCTGCCTAATGCTCATACCCTTAAAGATGTCGGTTGGTGTTAAGAGTGTGTCACTCTGGAAAAGAAATATGATGAGAAAAAAAAAACACTTATTTTGTTGCTGTAGCAATGTGTCACACTCACTGTTAGTCTTTTCATTCATTCAGGGTGTTTGCTGAATATGGAGCAAATTTACTACAAATCTCACCTTAAGCAATTTTATACACAAAACAAGTCTAGTTCATTTTCACTAACTTAGAAATACAGAACAAATCAAATGAAAACATATACCCAGATTGTATTGAATTATAGAAATAAACCTGAAAGTTTTGATTCCAAATGGTCCAAAGTTAAATTATCCACATCTTGGCAATCCCTCCTCCTTATGTAAGATATAAACAGTCTTTCTGCAGTCAGAACAATCAGAACTTTAAAACTTACCTTGCAATCGGTGACCCCACCTTCTTCGTTGTATTGGATCAGAGTCTGATTTCCATCATCAGTTTCAACTGTACTAAACTGCGGTTCTGTATTGCACTTACAGGTAATGAGGAGTACTGTGGACACATTAAAAAAGTCAAACACACAGTATATAAATTCAATAGATAGATAGATTGATTGATAGATAGATAGATAGATAGATAGATAGATAGATAGATAGATAGATAGATAGATAGATAGATAGATAGATAG
>JAUZNJ010040781.1:0-10247 GCA_034780135.1 Jordanella pulchra | reverse complement strand
AGTGCTCTGTTAGGAACATAAGGAACAATCAGATCTCTGATATCAGACGGAGCTTGGTTATTTAGGGCTTTATAAGTTTAGTCCAGTAAGGCTGTGCTGTTTAACATCCTTGCAGATCTCCTCAGGATCTATGTGCTTCGGTTCTGTCGATGCGTCCTGTAGATTATTCCATCAGATTCTGATTGGATACCCTGACAGATGTCCAGCTGCTGCTGGGATGTCGTTTTCCTTGACCTGGTCGGACGTTGTAGGACTTCTAGTAGAGGAGGAGCTCACAGCTTCTCCTCTACTAGAAGAATTGAATGAATTGAATTGAATGGAAGCTGGATTCTAACAGCATTATTGATTTTAGTTCATTTGTTCTGACATCCGACGAGAGTTTTAGGAAAACATTGAATATTGTTTTTGACTGATGTCAGGATGATTTGATCTGCAGTAAAGGGGAAATAAAAGGCTTGGCTGAGTTTTAAAGATAGACACCAGATACTAAATTGTCTCATTAAATAATCAGAAAGTCCATCAAAACAAACATCAGGCTGCAGATGGAGATTTAATTAATGCTCTTTTAAAACCGGCAGAAAGAGCCTAATGCTGGTAATTATGGAAGGACTTCATTACTGTTTTGGTTCAAGCAGCTTTTCCTCCTCTTGATATCAGACACAGGGACCCTGATGTACAGAGACAAGAGGTGCTGAAGTACAGCAAATATATAAACATACAGAAATGATCAAACAAGCTCAGGGTTTCAGTTGTTTTCCGGTTTTCTGGGAGATTTTATGAAAACTGATCAAAAGTTTGGTTGCTTCCAGTTTGAAGGGATTAAAACTGATTGAATGTTTTCAGCTGAATATGTGGTTATTTTCTTCTGTTAACCAAATAAAGGACCCAGCAGACCTCGTTCACCAGGAGCTTATCAGCAACGTCCTAATATTTGATTTGGATTTATAAAATCTCAGCAGCCAACAGTGTTTTACTGCATTTCATTTACAGTGAAAAGCAATATTTCTAAAATAAAATCTACTGTTAGAACTAATGGTGGATCCTTTTAAGGCTGTTTCCTGGTTAACACTGATTTGCATAACAAACACAGCAACCATGTCTGATACACCCAACTGTGCTGCTTTAGTGGGAACAGTGGGAGCAAATGAAGAAATAATGAAGGAATACGAAGAGCCGAAGTCGTCCATAACCAAGTCTTCATAAAGTCAGAGGGCTTTATAACACACACACTTCACCAAGCATGAAGGACTGCTTTAATACACACACTGATATGCCGGGTGGCCTTCACTCACGTACACAAACTCCCAGCACACCCTTTTATGCCGGTAGAACATTTTTCCTTCCTCACTTTGTCAAACACACACGTTTCGTCGCCCATCTGACGCCGCTGTCTTGTCTCACACACACCTGCATGCTCACACACAGGCTGGCGTTTTTGTGCCTGTGGGGGTCAATAAATCTCCCCATTAGCATTGAGATGTTCTCCATCATAGTCACTGTTGTGGAGCTGCAGCTATGAATTCATTTCATGCCTGGCTTGATGCATATTTGACCTTGGTGAGCTGATCATGTGTTTTCCAACACACTAAACGCCGCAGTGGGCTCTGCACACCAACATGTCTTTATTTAGGAAAAGGAACATTAGAAATCTCCTCTTCCTGTCGTTTTCAGTGGATTGTAGGAGAACTGCTGCAGCTGAAGGTCGTTTTATTGTCATGATGTTCAAACCGAAGGCGATTCTAGCGAACAGTTTACGCTTTATTCCTACGAAGAGGCGCGTTCAGGAGCGCAATGATGCAAAGTGCTGGTGTGGACCCTCTTATGTGACCATGGTGAACGCAGTGAGGAGACGCCTGGGGTCAGGAGACGCCTGGGGTCAGGAGACGCCTGGGGTCGGGAGACGCCTGGGGTCGGGAGACGCCTGGGGTCGGGAGACGCCTGGGGTCGGGAGACGCCTGGGGTCAGGAGACGCCTGGGGTCAGGAGACGCCTGGGGTCGGACTCTATTTAACCTCACAACAACCAATCAGGGCCTGGATGCTGCTGTGATGTAGGATGAAGAAACGTCGTCAAAATAAAATGGAGGATTGGTATCAGTGTTGTCATTGGATGAAGTAAGGAAAGCTCTCTGAGTTAGCCTAAGCGTAAAATCCAGGTCGGCCATTTTGAAATGAAACCAGCAGACAGTAGTGATGTCATCATGCCAAATAAAGTTATGATAGGAAAAAATGTCGTATTAGGAGAACAAATAATGAGATTAAATCATAACATTAATGAGATGAAGAAAGTCATTTTATGAAGAATAAGGATTTGATTGAGTTTTGATCCAAACTGCAGCCTGAGTAAAACTTTTTATCTGAAGCGTTTGGTAACAGTTTAGATTAAATTAGACTTCTGTAATCTGCTAAGATTATTCCTGCTTTATTATAACTCTGTTCTCATTATGTTGCGCCTTTTTCTCATAATATGATTTATTCTGGTAATTTTAGGACTTTATTCTGCTACAACTAATCTTGTAACATTACAACGTTTTTACACTATAATCTCCTAATGTTCCAACATTATTCTGGTAAATTAATGACGTTATTCCTCTATTATCAGGATTATATCTTATATCCTCCTGCTATTATTTTATTCTAGTGACATTCGGACTTTGTTCCTGTAATATCACATGTTCAATCTCACAATATAACGACTTTAATCCCATAATATTAGGATTTTTAAGTTAAACTGTCGCCTTATTTTTCTGTTTGGATTCTGTTAAACCTTCCCACCACGTTTGGCCGGCGGTGGGCGGGACTGTTGGATTATTAATAAATGGACCTCTGTTCCATGTTATCACATCAACCTTTAGAGAAGCTCCTGTTAGGGACTAGTTTTTATATATTCACAGACCAGAAGAAGCTGAATTATTTCAGATCTTCTGATGTAACAGAAACCAGAATATCTGATCCCTGAAGATGATCCTGACATCTCTGATAGACGACCTTCGAGGTGAAACTAAACTCACATCAATATTTTCTCAGTGGGTTTTTCTGAAATGTTTTTTTTAATCTGTCCTTCTGACTGTATCATTTAATCTGCTGATGTTTAATAAAGAAGCATTAAACATTTGTCTGACTGGTTATCTGTCACTTCTTGTTCTAACCTTAATATTCAGTGTTTTTACAGTAGATGTTTTATGTCTTTATTAATGTAATAATGTGTTAAAATCTCCTTGTCTGTTCCTACTTGATTTTGCCCACAGATGGTAGCCAGCCGTCTCTCGCCCAGCCATCCCTGACCATGCAGAGTTTTCCTTACGGAGGCTGTGAGTCGGTGGAGCTGTCCTACCAGAGCGGTGCGCACCACACACACACTCAGAGACATTTTATGCATTTCTTCTTCTTCTCTATATAACATGTGGCGGCTGCGCTCCTTGAAGCGCCTCCTGAACGAGGTGGAGGGGTCTCAGTGGCCCGATGAGCCCAGAGGCTGTTTTCTGGCTCTGGGGGACGGTTCAGACAAAGAGCGGTTCAAGCTCTCCTGATGCGATTAAAAAAACTTCAAACTGCAAATAAAAACCTTGATTAGAAACATATTAACTTCCTCGGTGCCTGAGAACCCATTCACCAATAGCTTTCCCCTTTGAGGTATTTCTTGGATGATTATTTTAGCATTTTTTAGCTGAACTAGAGAGCAGTGCTACTCCGGCTTTAGGATCTGGGAGACTTTAGCTGTTGGAGCCCAGCAGAAAGATCCTTGAAACCTAAACCGTTTGTCCAACTTTCCTTCCACACTGATTGTAAAAAATGGACGCGGTTTTCTGCTGCTGTCAGGAACCTTTGGAAGAATTTATATCTAGCTATCTAGTTTAAAATTGGGATTAATAATCTTAATCTAACTTGAACTGAAGATGTGCAGCATCCATATCGAAGCTAAACCTGGTGAGTTTAAAGTTTCCCAATTAGAGTTTTATGGTTTTATTTCCAACGTGGAAAATTGACTCGAAACAAAAGACAAAGTAAAAGCAGCAATAATCCAGATTCAAACAGCTTGTTTTTTTACACTTGATGTTGTTGACAAGGTGTTTCTTTTCTGTTACTTCTACATGTGATGCTGTTTATTTTGTATTTTAATATTTTCTTGGTGATGCTTGTCTTTTCTAAATATATTTTACAAGAGAAAAGGTCAAATACCTGCTTTATACACATGAAAAAATGTTCTTTCTTTTTACAACTAATCAATAAAATAAACCAATCCGAAACATTAAACTGTGAAACACGTCTTTTACTGATGGTTCCCAACTTCTGCTTATTTCTGAACTTCTTCAACTTTTAACCGGCTTCACATTTTTCTTTGTTTTATGTTTTAAGTCCTGATGAATATTATTAGTTAATTGTCCGATCGTCTTGTGTGGAGGATGCTTCTGAGCCGCGTTCAGCGCCTGTAAAGCCAGAAGTTGATTAAAAAGAAGGAATCCTTGATATTCTTTCCGGTTTTTTCAAAGTTGGTCTGTTACTTTATTTCAGTCGTTTCTAAACATGTTTTTCCCTGCAGGTCAGTTTCAGGCCGGCCAGTTTCAACCAGCTATTCGAGTGGCGGATCTCCTCCAGCACATCACACAGATGAAATGTGGGCAAGGATACGGATTTAAGGAAGAATATGAGGTGATTCTCATCCTCCTGTATGTATGACGACCATCTGTTGATTTCCAGTCCCTTTCAACCCTTTCTGTGCTCAAACCTACGTCTCCTCCCAGTTTAAACTCTGTGGGACCAGTCGACTGTTTGGAGCTCCTATACATCCAGAAATACACGCCGTTTGTGTTTGTTTTCTTTATCAAACGTCTGTAGGTTCTCATCCATTATTTGTTGGTATAATTAGAAACAGATTTTTGCATCAGAAACTCGATAGGAGGAATTAAGACCAAACTGTTTTTGTTCTTCTCTTTGTTTCTTCTCTCTTAGTTACCTCCAAACTAATTATTTTATTTCACCATTTATCACTTTTTGAATCATCCCTTTGCCTCGTTCACGTTCTTCTCTCTTTAATATTCGCAGTTTTTATTCTGCTCTGTCCTTTAAGTTTTTATTGACGTATTCCTTCGTCTCTGAAGACAAATGTTAGAAAAGGAAGAGTCGTTTTTCGTCTCCTTCAGCCTCCCATTCTCAGAAGAATGAATATTTTCTATTACCGACTCTGCATGCTTGTTGAAAATTGTCCCTCCGTGATACTGCGACTTATATTTTCATTTGCTTCCTGTCATTTTGGTTCAAACCCACTGATACGTTTCAGGGGAGAGAAATGTGATTTATTCTTGAGTGTGTGTGTGGGTGTGGGTGTGCTACACACTCACACACAGCTTTATTTAGCCTCCACTTGTCTCCTCTGCAGCAGCTGAATTGATCCACATTAACAGACTTTGGGACTTTTTCTACTTGATATTTTGTCCAAAATATTCTCTGCTCCATTTGCTGGAAAAAACAATTTCAGGTTTATTTGTTCATCCCTAAAACTTCTGCAGCACGACTACGGTGCTAAACAGCGTTTATTAAATCAGTTTCAATGAACAAGCAACGCAGTGAGGATCTCCAGGGTCCCTCAAGCAAAATGAAAAAGTTATTTATGATCCTTTTTCTATCTGCAGTTTATGTTTCTAAGTCAAGAGACTCAAATGTCTCAAACTGTTGCTTTTGATTTGACAATGGATTCGAGTGTCATAAAAATCAACTTTCAACATGTTTCACCTGCAGTCGGAGCTTATAAGACCTACTAAGATTATAGAATAGAATGTAATAATATAATATTTAGGTTTACATTAAAAACGCTCTACATTCGAAAAAACTGGTAAATGTTTGCCAAATTTTTATTGTTTTTATAGCTAATTTTAAGAAGAATTGTTCCTTGGGAAAAGATAAAACATCTAACTGCTCTCTAATCACTCTCTGATGAAGATACCTTCACAATATTTGTGTTTGAAACCTGAATAAGTTTTTCCAGAAGAGGAAACACCATCTCCAACACTTCCTTGTTTAGATCTGAGCTAAAATGAAGGAAACAACCAGAGTTTCTCTAAGCACCAGGTTTCAAGAATAATTTACTGCCATTATTTTACTCCCCAGCTTTACCCTTAATTTACCCCAGATTATGAGCAACCCTGCCCAGAAAGTTCATCTTAAAGAGAGATGGTCTCTGAAAATAAAAGTAAAAGCATTACAGCAATGATTCATTTTCCATGAGATGGACTCAAAGATCTAAAATTCATTCCAGAAAACCATTTTATCATTTCTTTCAAATGTTGTCGATAAATCTGTCTAAATGTTTGATAGTGAGCACTGCTGCTTTGCTGAGATCAACCCCCCCACCTCACAGGTGCCACATCAAGATGCTGATCTGACATCATGATTAGTGCACAGGTGGACCTGATGCTGCCCACAATAAAAGGCTGCTCATTGAGCACTGAGGGAGCGTGCAATCAGCATGCTGACAGCAGGAATGTCACCAGATCTGTTGCTCCTGCATTCAACGTTCATTTCTCCACCATAAGCCGTCTCCAAAGGCGTTTCAGAAAATGTGGCAGGACATCCACCGGCCTCACAGCCGCAGACCACGTGTAACCAGACCAGCCCAGGACCTCCACACCCTGCAGGTTCACCTCTAAGATCGTCTGAGACCAGCCACTCAGACAGTTGGTTTGCATAACCAAAAACTTACTGCAGAAACCGTCTCAGGGAAGCTCAACTGCTGCTCGCCGTCCTCATCGGGGTCTTAACCCGACTGGCACATTGGAGAGGTGTTCTCTGCACGGATGAATCTCGGTTTACATTGTTCAGGGCAGATGCAGACAGCGTGTGGCGTCGTGTGGGTGAGCGCTTTGCTGATGCTAATGTAGTGGATCGAGTGTCCCATGGTGGTGGTGGGGTTATGGTATGGGCAGGCATCTGTTAGGTGCATTTTATTGATGGCATCTTGAATGCACAGAGACACCGTGATGAGATCCTGAGGCCCATTGTTGTGCCAAACATCCATGAACATCGCCTCATGTTTCAGCAGGATAATGCATGGCCCCGTGTTACAAGGATCTGTGCACAATGCTTGGAGCTGAAAATGTTTCAGTTCTTGCATGGCAGCATACTCAGCGGACATGTCACCCATTGAGCATGTCTGGGATGTTTTTGACCGACGTATACGACAGCGTGTACAAGTTCCCACTAATATCCAGCGACTTCGCACAGCCATTGAAGAGGAGTGGACCAACAGTCCACAGGCTGCAATCTGATAAACTCTATGTGAAGAAGATGTGTTGCACTGCATGAGGCCGATGGTGTCACACCAGCTACTGACTGGTTCTGAGTCCACAGACCCCCAATAAAGCAGAAAATAAATAAAAACGGCATATTTCAGAGCAGCCTTTTATTGTGGGCAGCATCAGGTCCACCTGTGCACTAATCATGATGTCAGATCAGCATCTTGATGTGGCACCTGTGAGGTGGGGGGGTTGATCTCAGCAAAGCAGCAGTGCTCACTATCAAACATTTAGACAGATTTATCGACAACATTTGAAAGAAATGATAATATTGTTTATCTGGAATGAATTTTAGATCTTTGAGTCCATGTCATGGAAAATGGGAGCAAAAACAAAAAGTGTTGTGTTTATATTTTGGTTGAGTGTATTTCTAGAACTAAAACTCTAGATGTTTGAAAGCTGACACTGGAAGTTTCTGGAACTGTTTCCACATAAGTTGCACAAACACTCATTGTGATTGAAATGGACAAACAAAAAGACTCTAACAAGCCAGGAAACTGTGTCTGGGTCTTTGATTTGCATCTGACCTGTAATGTTGGGCCTCCAGATGCATAGATTAGTGCTCCAACTGCAGATTGTTCTGGTGAGAACTGATATGGACCCCAAACTTCTTCAGAACTACTGAGCAAACGTGTGGTTGACTCCTACTTCCGCCCGTCTTATGTTTGACTGAGAATTCACCCATGCAGCATCAGTGTTAATGTTCAACGTTGATATTGTCCCAAATATTAATATTGGGTAACTGATCATCAGTTAATTATTCTAAAGAATATAAATCTATGATTGAGGTTCATATGACCATGGCTGACCCAAATATATATTTAAATATATATTGGATTATCATCAATCGGTAAATTAACATCAGTTTTAACACTTTATCAGAAACAAGCCTGAGGAATTAACACCAAACCTTTAATAAAGTTGTCTTTTTTATTAACTTTATGATTAGCAATTTATTCAATTCTATTTAGCAGCAACTAAGACAGAGAAAACATAATGATCCCATCAACCGGCACTGATCAGACCAGTTTGAATTTCATTCAATACACCAATAATATCATCTTAATATGAAAGATTAATGCTCATTTTGGTCAGATTTGAAAACACCTGCAGGCCTTAAATCTAACATGTGAAACAGCCAGTTCACGGTTATTATACAGACATTAAATAAATGTACGGTATTTAGCAGAAGACTCACTCATACTGCTTTTACACACAAAAAACCTACGAACCCATTCCCATGTGCCAGAATCAATTTTCTGCTAGACTAAGCGATGCGTTTAGGTGTCTATTTTTCTGTCTCATTGCATTTGTTGTGTGGGCATGTAGGTCAGATCACTGTCTGAAAGTAAAAGCTGTTGTCTGGCCTTCCTAAGCCCTTAATGGACTCAGAAACGGGGACTGTTCACTTGTCTCTTCTGGGAGATTTTGAACATATGAGTGACCCGAGCGCGTTGGAGCAGTCGCTCCAAAATAGTTCGGCTTCCATATGGCGGCCTTTGAGGTTTGGGGTTTAGCTGTTTTGCAGATGCCTGCAAAGCATGTTATTGTCATTTCTCCTCGTTCTCAAACCGCATCCAACAAAACATAACTTGTGTGTATATAGTCACATGTATATTAAAACGCGGCTCGGTGAAGCCGTTTGTTAGAAGTGCTGAGGAAGGCGTGAGGCAGGAACAGACTAAAGCACCGTCGTTTTGTCCTTGTTATGTCTGAAAGGCCGCTGCCCAGCAGCGACCGTCTGCCTTTTCTCCTCCAACAGAACATGGAGTGAAATTTCTCTCAGGGTGTTTGACAATAAAACAGAAACCGAAACTTTTTCTACTCCGACTCCCTTCAGTTTACTTTGTAATTTATATAATGGGAAGGTTCGTTTTGTTCCCTTTTTCTTATGTTTGGTATGTTTTTTTATTTGGTTAATCTTAACATCTCAATATAAAAAGACAATTAATGTAAGGATAAAGGAATAAGCTGAAGTACTGCTTTAATAAGCTCGTCCTTGTTTAAAGTCTTTTAAACAAAAACTGCTGAATCTATTGACCCCATTTCACACATTACTTTAAATAGAGAAAAGACACTTTTTAAAACCAGTTTACCATTGTTCGGGGTATATGTAGGGTTTCTTATGTGGAATCTCATATCTTTTAATGCCTGTTTAATACATTACGGTATTTTTCTGAATCAAACATGTCTGTGCAAACTTTTCGACTGCAGGTGAAGCTAAATAATTATAAAGTTACTGAAAACTGCAGATTGTTCTTCCTTTGTAGTGGGTGGCTGCTGGGACACTTATAATTTATAGAAACAACTATTTGTAACTTGAAGGATATTTTCTTATTTTTTGGCCTTGGTTAAAAAAACAAAAAAAAAAACACAAATTAAACCAAACCCAAGACAAAAGCTATTTAACTGCCACCTGCCGGAAAACAACATTTTTCTTTGGTGTGGTCTCGAACTGAATGGCGATGACCAATGAAAACTAGAAAACATTTACAGAAATGAAATCATCCCTGGGTTTGTTTCTCAGGGAATATTATTAGTCAGCGTTCCTCAGCCCACTAACCCAGCATCAGACAGCAAAGAAAAGCATGCCGGCAACAACAGACTCATAAAACATCCTCAGCATCGCCCCACAGATGTTAAACGACCTCAGCCTCCGCGGCTCTGGCCCTTCTCGCTGTTTCTAGTCCAGTCCAACTTATTGTTAAAGTACTTCTACTCCTCCACAGTGTCCACAGGAACCCCATGTTGGTGTGTTTTCCTCCAGAGTTCATGTGGTTTTACAGCTGGTCTGGTTACCACACCAGTCGGCATTAGAGCGATCAGCTGTTCTCTGGAGTAAACAGAGGCAGCGTGTTCATGGTGGGAACGGCACGATAAAAACAACACGAAAAATACAAAAACTCTGAAAAATGCCTCGTTATAGAGGACAATACCTGACAGAATTATCGTGAAAAAAC
>JAUZNJ010040780.1:0-26962 GCA_034780135.1 Jordanella pulchra | reverse complement strand
CGACAACCTACTCATCTGATATCTGGAGAAGCAGTATTGTTATAGGGCTGATGGATACTGTATAGAATTCAAAATGATCTACGCTTGTCCATCTGGAAATGCGCCTGCTGAAAGCGTTCACAAAAGAGAGGGACATTCTGTGGAATTCTTTGAGCTAATTGGGAAAATTTAGTGGCACATGCCCCCTATGTCCGGCTTGTAGCCAGTCACAGCAACAGTAGCCGCTGTGCCGTATCGCATTCTCGATTTATTACACAACTAGCGGAGTTAACTGATAAATCAAACTATTACCAAATCCGGTCGGGAGGAACCAGCAAACATTCTCCCCTCCACAAAGGTAAAAATCACATCCTTTTTGCCCGTTTTTAATAAAGAAATAGGGTATTCCAGCCTTTGTTTAAGAAATGGACTTGTTACTAGGAAATGAAGATAAACCAGCCATCTTTGTTTTGCTTCAACTTTCCACCTCCGGTTGATGTGTTTTGAAGTCATACACATTGGTCCTAAACATTGATGGCCCGCCAGGCTTATCATACACCTGGGGAATCCCGACATGCCTGTTTAAAAAGTGAAACTCTCCATTTGTTTTTGACTAGCGTCGGGGGCTATTTCAAAACCTGTCTACATTAAAAAAAAAACAATACTACTACAATAATTTGAGGATAACAACTAAGAAGTAATCGCAGCAAATTCTGCTAGTTGGTTGTCAACTATGTCTCTTCATGGCAGCCGCCCACCTCACTGGCCTTTCTGGGTCTTTAGGGAAGCGCTAAAATGAGATGCTGTCCTTTTTTTCTTGTCTGTCGGCGAAACCATACACTGAGCATGAGATTACCATGGTTTGCTGGTATTTTCAAGGTAATATGGAGAAAAACTCCATCAGCTGCTGGTCGTGCCGTCTGTACACGCGTCCAAGGAGGAGGAGTTGCAGGTGATTGGCTGCCTTCAGCTGCACGGCCTCTATACTATTAGTATTAGTACTAAATGTTTTTGTATAGTTTTCAAACCAAACCTTTGGAACACTTTCTATTGTGCCAGAGTCACATCTAGAGAGGACCGTACCCTGACATGATTACAGCTGGTGGTCTTGGTATGGTTAGTTTGGATCCTGAGGGGTTTGCTTGCTGTGTGATTGCTTAGTAAAAGCAACAACATAGGTATGATTTTAGGGCTGTTAGTTTGACTTCATTTAGAAGAGAAATGAAGTAAGAATACACTTACGTTGCTTGAGTCTACCCACAGGATTAATGAAATAGTTGAGATATTTAGAGAGAAGTTTGCATGAGAGCAACAGGGGAACCAAGGGTTTTGTTGTAAGTAGGATGATGGAAGGTCATGGATGATGTCTGCTGATCTGCACAATTCTGGAGGAATCCTGCAGTCAAACGGTCTCCTACTAAATGATGCAATTTAGCTGGGTGTGAACATCTCTTAAGAGCGCTCCGTGCCAACTGAAGCTGGGAAGTTTTTCTTTGTTCTTGATCGCCAGAGCGGACCAGCAGTGTACCTTTGTTTAAGAAATGGACTTGTTACTAGGAAATGATAAACCAAACCAATTCACCGTTATGTGAATTATCCACTGTTGTACTGTGTTGTGGTTCTTTTTCCTCATTGTCGACTCCTGTTGTGGACTAGTAGTGAAGTTGTAGCTTATTTTACAGATAGTAGATTTAATCTCCTATCTGATCAATGTCAAAATAATGCTGTAATCATTCAAAAAGTAATCTGATTTCTCAGTTTTCAGAAAAGCATCGATTTCTGACTGTTTCTGGGCAGTTTAAGGCAAAACTTTAAGATTCACAAAATCTGACGTTTGTTGTTCTGTTTTTGTCAAACTACTGAGTAACAAATATTAAAGATGAGACCAGAGATACGTGGAGTGCCACTGTTAACACAAAGCTGTTCACCATACTTCTCACAGGAAGCAAGTCTTATCTGCAACACTTAATTCGCTGTGAGGACACTGCTACATTTCCTCTGCACACTGCAGTGCAGATGTGATAACTAGCCTCCTGTGTTTTCTACTCAGACAGAAACCCTTCAGCATCTTCAGCGGCGTTTCTCTCTGTGGGTCTACTTTGACTCTACAAGAGTAAGAATAATTGACATTCATTATTCATAACCATGTGATGAAAACTATTCAGCTATAAGGGTATTTAAAAGAGAAAAAATGCATAAAAGTAATAAAGTCAAGAGGACTAGTATATGAAGTATGACGGTATGTTGCCTGTAGTTAAAAACTTTAGGGGGTTGTATTCTTGGGGCCTACTGCGAGGGTTAATGTTGTTAAAACTAAAAGCATGAATAAAAAGCAGATGTCTGTAAAAAGCCAGTGCTGACTTGTGAACCGCTTTAATTTCCGCCTGCCATGGAGGTAAAGGCGTTTAACTTTCTTAAAGGGTAATTAACGCCTTGAATAACTGGCGCACACATGAAGGGATCACCTACCGGGTCATTATGGGGGATCTTATTAGGATCTTTGCAATTAACATGTGAAAGATGGTGAAACTACTTGGGAGGCCAAAGCTGAAGGAGAAAAATCCCTCAATGTTGCTTCACTGGGTTTAAATTCTATGCAAAATCTTTTCTCATCCGATCATTAATTGAAAAAAGAATCAACAGATTATTCGATTAACAAAATACTCATTAGTTGCAACCCAATACATAAGTCTCAGTTTCATGTCTTTGAGTTTCTTTGCACATGGTAAATATTTACATCTGCATATTCTCAACCCAGTTTGCTCCACCTGATTCAGCTGATTTTACTCACAGCATTTGATTTTTACCTGCTTTGTAGATCAGCTCTTCATGTGCCAACAATTTGTATTTTTTTTCCAGTTTTGCTAATATGGCTTAGGGAAGAGATGTACCAGAGCCAGATGGTAGCCCAACAGCTTTGCTTTCACAATGAGATCATTATGACTTCTCTTATAGGGTTCCAACTGCAAATGAAACTTTATGGAAAATTATCTAGGAAGTAAAATCGTAGATGGAGTTGGAAAGGTGGGTGAGAAAGAAGGATGGGATACGAACTAAGGGGGAGAGAAAAAGACATGAAAGAGAGCGTGAAAAAAGAAAAAATTAAACAAACCACAAAGATAGACAATACAGAAGATATATAGTGACTCCTAGGAGTCTGCTTCCACACCTGTATGAAACGGAGAAAGAAAAGAGAGAAGATAACAGCAAAAAGACAACAGACAACCAAGGTAAATATCAAACAAAGCTTCAAGAGCAGCAGCGATCCCTTAGAAATCCATGTGTGCAAATTCAAAATCTATGGTGATCGTACAATATTATTCTGGGTTGTATAAATCTGTAGCTTCAATTTAATAATTAGTATTAGTGTGATTCCTTTAACACCTGGATTTAAATTTCCATGGTGTGTATGCATGGGCATAGAGCCTCTTCGGAATGAAAATGTGCAAATATAGCAGGTGTGGGTGGCCCCAGACTCACCCTGCAGGGCCTAGGACAGACGAGAGGCAACGCTAGCCCCCGATGTCCAAAAACACTCCATGTCCTGTGACACAAGGAGGGCAGATACAAAGAGGACTGCAACCTCAGACGAGAGCGCCCAGAGCCCAGCTCCTTTGGACCCAAACCCTGAACGGGTCCATGACCCTGAGGGGCCCAACTTCGAGGTCCCACTGGACCATGGCAGCAAGCACATGGGCTCTGCCGGCGGCTGGTCACGACCAAGACAGGCGTACCCAGATGAGACCCAGGCTCAGGTTGGAAGCCACCAGGAATGAGACAGCACCCATTGAAGTACCCAAACCTGCACCTAGAGAAGCACCAACCAACCAACCTGACATGAATAACCTCACATTCACACAGTCCCACCCTGGCACCCATACAGACATGTAGAAGGACTCAATGGAGATGCACACATGGGCAGAAACTAAAGAATTTTTACAAAATGACTAAAAACAGGTTTTCATTAAACCCTAACCTTTTGAAGATGAGGCTCTGTGTGGTACAGCATCTGCTGCCCCAGCTCCATCAGATTACCACTACCTACCACTTCCTGGCTGAGTTGCTGCTGTTCCAGATCCCTCCCACTTTGTTATTATACCACTGACAACTGACAGTGGAAAATGTAGGAGGGGGTAACTTTATAAAAACATGTCTAGGTGCTTGGTTTATACATCTGGGCCTGATTTTTAATAACTCGGATGCTTTAGAAAGTACTTCTAGGAATATAGTTTAAGCTTGGTTGGTCCATAATTAAGCTTGTTGGTCCATAATATGACCTTGACAATGATGAAGATGATGATGAACAGGATTATAAGCAAATGAGCAATGACAACGATCTGTTTGCTTTTTCATTGTGTTGAAAAGGAAAATAGAGAAATATATATAATTGCTAAATATTTGCTGTTTAACATATAGGTAATATTGTTGTCTGTCAATACCAGCGAAAATACTGGTTGATACCTGAGCTTTTGTGATGGTTTCTGTGGAACTTAGTAAATCTAAGTTGGAAAAACACAAGCCCATTTCTTTAAATGGAGTTTTTGCATTTTGACATGTTGTTAATATGATGATTGTTATTTATCATTAATGTGCTTTGATGCAAAACAGAATCACACCCTTTAGAAGTTGTCAACTTTCTAGTAGGACCTACATATGTTTCGTTGTTTTTTTTTCTGGGTAATCTATCAACTTACATTTGAAATGGAAAAAGTAAAAATCTTCATAAAATGTTCGAGCACTGAAATTTAGCATTTATTCGATGCAAGAGGCTAAAATAGAAAGAATATATGAAAAGCATAATGAAGTTTGTGTCCTAGCATAAAAAAATGAAGCAGTTATTATGAGTGTATTAACAATGTAAAGCCTGAGTATCCTGAATTATAGCTCTTGGGTAGAAATTTCTCTTATAACCTTTGAAATGCAAATAGAAAGTAAAACAACAGTTTGTCTGTCAAAGAGTTAAACGAAAATTGATTTGTTCTGCATGTTAATTTAGGCGGGAGCAGTGTAAATCAATCAAACTTGAGCTAAAAACTTTCCCAAATATTTATTGAAGATCAAAAACCTGCCAAACTGAAGAGAACATTCAGTAGCTTTAAAAAACCCTGTAGTAGCATTTGTATGTTTTGTATCTGACAAGATACACAACATGCAAAGCTACCCAATGAGTCCTTTAAGAAGGTCTTAGTTCATCTAAAATCTAAATAAATGGTATCGTAGTTAAATCCTATTTTGATTTTTAAGACACTAGTTCTTTTCTGTAACAAGCTAATTTAGGCGACCACAGACCAGCAATCAGCTCTGATTGTGTTGAAGCGACAGCTTGAATGAAGTTGACCAGTGACTGCAGACATAATGCAAAGACTTGTCTTTCAAAGAGGTTAAAGTTTCAGATGCAAGATTTTAGCAGAGCAACAGAAGCATCTGTGATGTTTTAAAATCCACATCATTCTCACTATGGGTGCTTTTTTTGTATTCTTAAATACAAGCTAACAGAAAATGAGGAACATAAATGGATTTGTTTTTGTTTTTTTTGTATGCATTTCTCTGCAGAATGCCAAGCCCTTCCCCTCCTCAGACAGCCTAGCGAAGGTCCAGGAGGTAGCAAGCTGGCTTTTGGAAATGAACCAGGATCTGCTGTCGGGGGGCAGCAGCAGCAGGCGCAGTCGAGGGCTAGGGGGTCAGACCGTGCGAGGTAACGCCTCCTCTACGACCCGGGCACCACAGCAGGCGGCAGAGGACGGCGATGAGGACGAGCACATCAACAGAGTGGTTGAGGAAGACGAGCTGCAGCAGAGAGTGAGGCCCCAGAATCAGTAGACCCATCTGTGCAATGGAAAGTATAGCAAATTGATTTTTCTCATTGGATTATTGCCTCTGTTCTTGTTTTTCTCTGGGTCTCCACAGCCGGAGGCGTCACAGGCTGATGGCGAGCAAGAGCAACCGTGGGCACCCGGCGAGTCGGGAGCCAGCAACGGCCCTCAGGGAGAGGAAGAGGGGGAGGAAGGCCGCGGAGGCCCGCTAAATGAAGTTACCAGGGAAGGCAAAGGATCGCGGTGGCAGTGGGGGTCAGAGCAAAGGCAAGTCGGAGGCCAACCACCCCTAGAAGAGGAGGAGGAAGAGGAAGAAGAGGAGGAGGAGGAGAACAACAACAGCAGCGGCCACCAAGAAGAGGAGGAACCTGAGGACAGGACAGAGGGAGGGGAGGAACGGGGAAGGCAGGAGGGGAGGGAGGAGGGCGAGGAGCGTGAAGAGGAAGAAGAGGAGGAGGAGGAGGATGATGAGGAGATGGACCAAGATAGTGATGAATTTGAACATTCAGCAGAGAGTGGGAGGGAGGAGGAAGAGGAGGAGGGGGGAGAAGGCGAAGAAGGGTTGCCCTCACTCTCTGTCAGGAACAATGTTTCCGCCCCCAGTAATAATCAGGACTCGGGATGTGTACACCAAAGTTCTTCCAGAAAGGAGGTAAGCACTGCTGCTTCAGTCACTCTGGTTTCCACAGGGACTAATATTCAGTGTGGAGAGAGTCCCTGTGGAAACATCTTCAATGTTTGAGGGTTCCTGTCCACATCCACTGATACCACTTAAATCGTTGGCTCCCCAAATCCACAGTGCATCCTAAACGTTCAAATCTGAATGCAAGAAAGCTGATATACTGTGTTTATGAAACCAATCCAGAAAGCTGCCGCTTACCTCCAGATTCACTGGGTAAAGAAAATGTGTAAAACTGCTGAGAAAGTCCAGCACCAGTGGGGGTCTTATCTATGCTAGCAGCACCATCTAGTGGCCTGTTTGTGCCTGATGGGCTGTAGACATGCTGTTCGCAGAATGCTTTGTTGCATCCATATGACTCTATAGCAGTAGATGGGCTCCTGCTATATTAAATAAAATGTGATCAGTGTAATTAATCAAATCGTACCTTTTAACCCTATTACAGCTGCAGACTGCAGCCACAGTCCTCTCCTCAACCATCGTACTGTAGAGAAGAGTTAGTCTCTGCTTTATTCTATAGTAGAGAGTGAAAGAAATACTGAATAATGTATATTAATCACAAATATTGATGTTAGAAATTTAATATGGTTAATGTTTTGGTCATGAAATGTGACTCTGATAATTTGGAAATAAGTTTATCAGTGAAGAATTAGCAGCTATTGCCGACTTATTGTATCCTCTACAAATTCACAAGTTGAAATGATTTTTTTTTTTAGGACTTATTCACATACCCCCTCTTAAGACACAGCAAAAATAAAGTCAATTCAATCGTACAGCTTTAAAACAAACTACTTGCTTTGCATTTGATCCTACTTATCAAACAGAGGTCACGTCTAGCTTCTATGAAGAGAAAAAAGAAGGAATACAGAATTTAAAAATGACAGCAATAATTAGCCCCTGGAGAACAGTAGAAGGATGGAGCAGAGTTAGAAAAAATGTTCATCATGTCCTCCGGCTGGTTAAGGCTATAGCAGCATAACCCAAGCTAGTCTATAATATATTCTATCTGCAAATACTTCTGTTATTTAGGGATTCTTGTCATTCTCAGCTTTCCAAAGAATTCATCTAAGAATCTGATATCCATTCTGTTCCAAACTGTTTGTTTCTTTTATTTAAAGCTGGCAGTTTGATGTCAGTGTGATGATTTTATCTTCTTTCTTTTACAGTTGCAGCAAGAAAATAAAATAAAAAAAAAATCTAATTCAAGACAGCATAAACCGATAACAGATGGAATATTTTAGATTAACTATCATAACCAAATCCACCATTTAACTAGAACATTTTTTGGTTAAACTCGGTGAGATAATAGTCCTATTTTAGTTATTTCTTCAGCTCATAGCTTCCCGTCCAGGCTCCAGTTAACTTTGATATTATCCTTGACTGATACCAAAACAACTTAGTATCTTACCGGGTTCCTCATAATGACTCGGTTAACATCCTTGGTAACAAGCGGATCTGCAGAACTTTTGGATGAGTAGTGGTAAAATCAGGTAGTTTCAACTTAGTGAGAGTACGGCCTTATTGGCTGGAGACAATTAAGAGCCTAAGACATTAAATCATTATATTAGACAGAATCTTTTTTGGGGAAAAAAAGGGTTTTGTTTTTTTTTTTTTGCAAACATTTTTGCCTTAACATGAAATATCTTAAGACGAAGTTCTGGACATAGAACAATGAAAAAATGTGTTAAAATAGAGAAATAGAAATGTTTCCTACACAAATGTTCCTTTATTGATATTAGTTGTATGCAGCTTGCAGTATAGTAGGTAACATCTCCCACATGCTGGCCTTGTTCAAGGCTCTAACATACCTGCAGAAACATAACGTTTCTGATCCTCCCACATTTTCTCAGCATTTATTTTATTGATATATTTTTTATGCATGTGTATATATAATAACACACACACACACACACACACAGACATATATATATATCTATATATATCCTCCACTGAGCACCTATAGCCATTATGGCTGTTTAATCCGTTTACCTGTAGCCTGTGTTAGCTGTCATCTAATGAGAGGCGGATGCACCGGTCAGTTTTGGATGTTTACTTCATCAAACATCGGCTCTATCTGACTACATTTGATCAGAACCCCCATACTGTACTGTAATGAATTCTATTAAGAATGCCTCATTTATTTATCTGTGTGTGTTAAGAAAGGATGGATGCCATGCGACCAGTCTTGATCTTTCTTGCTCCCCTTGACAAATTGTTTCAAGGCCGGTTTGAGACTTTGCAGTTTAGAATAATATGGAAAATAATGATGATACAAAACATGACTCCGTTTGAGCTTCACCAAGTACCAAGTATGCATGTGGATTAAAATGATGAGATCACTGCTGGATCCCGCCATCTCAGACGAATACAATGTTGTTTTTGCTCAGGATGAGCGTGAAATCTTACTGTGAGAATGTTTACAACTCCGTGGCATTTATTGATAATAAATGCCGATAATATTTTAGTGTTATTGAAAGTCAGAAATAACATTTGTGAAAATAGTTTTTGTTGTCTATTAGCAACAAGAACAGGACTGGGGTCGCTTTCTTTGGGGATATTTGATATGTGGATACTTGTTCTGCTTGTAGGTTTTTTGTTAAAAAAATATTTCCCTGATTTGAAAAAAGTTTCCATCTGCTTCAGCCAGATATGCACTATTATATGGACTGAAAACCTTATGGTAAACGAAGTCTGAAGACACTTTACATCATAAGAGATTTGAAATTCACTTAAAACCAGCCAGTGCTCCAAAATTGGACAGGTAATTGTTGGATTTAGTGGTCTTGAAGCTATTTCCCTCACAAGTTTACTTCCTAAATCCGTTTTCTATTTCATCATGAGGTGAAGGGACACAAATGAATGACACAAATATTTTTCAGTATAGCATCTATAACTTTTGTTATATTTCTGGTTTGTAATTTCTTTACTAGTATCTACAAATAAAAACATAAACAATTAAGACAGCGTGATAAACCATGCTGATAAAATTCACACTTATTTTTTGTCTGCAGCGTGATGGTGTTATCCCGGTCTTGGACACTAGAGGGAGACATTGGACTTTAATTTACATGCCCCCTACTTTTGTGACTTTTATTTGATTTGATTTATTGTGTGTTGCTAGGCACATACTATTGTTTTTTTTTATAATAAAATATTGTAAAAAGCAAAACCTATAAACAATGATAACCGATTTATGTAACTTTTTTAAAACAGATTTACGATGTGGCAGGAGCTTGTTATCGTTGTAGTGTAAGGTTAGGTTTTTTTTTCATTAGACCATAATTGTTTAACTACTTTCCTCTTAAAAGTCATTAAGTAACTTTTCCACATAGATTATGTAGCAAGAAAGAAATTACTCATTTCATAGAAGCTGTTACTAAGTAATTCCCATCAAAATAATGCTTTCAGAAACCAGTTGTGAATTCATGGTGTATTGTGAGACTTCCTGCTTCCAGGAATACCAATGTGTCTTTTCTTGAATTACAAAAGTTATGAGCACTCAAGCAGTGGATTACTATTTCTAGAGATGTCCCAATCCCGCTTTTATATCGAATGTCGGTCGATTATCAGCTGAAAAGCAAAAATACCAGAATATATCAACAAGCGTCTAAAATCTTTATTATTAACATTCTAATAGACAAACTCTACTTCTGTTTAAAGTTTATGTAACCCATTGGTTCATGATTAATGGGTCAGTTTTTCTCATACCTATCTTGTTAATCATTTTTTTCTGATTAATACCACTTGATCGAGCCTTTTCTAACGTTCCACGATAATTATTGAGTAATAAAAGTAAGCAGGATTAGTGCCAATATCATGTATGATCAGTATTGGTATCACTTAATATTCAGAGCTGTAATACTGGTATCGTACTGGAAATGAAAAGGAAAATTATCTCGATTTCTACTACAGAAGAATATCTGTGTCTATTGAACAGTGTGTAGATGTAATATGTTGATCTCACAAAAGTAATAGTAGCAGGTGTTTGTTTTTTTTTCTGTCAAAAGAGCTGAACATTCCCAGCTGTTCCACAGAAACAAACAACAAATGTTGGGTTTTGTTTTTTTTTTTTAGGACATGATGCATCCTCATCAGAACAGAAAGCTGTATCACAGTGGGAGTTCATTAAAACCCAGCCTACTTCCATCTAGGAATTTCTTCTCAGATTCTCTTTTCATCCTTATTTTATAGAAACAGAAAACAAATACAAATGTTTCTATTTTTTAGATCTTTTATCGAGTGATTTCAAGCTTAAATGTGAAAGAAATTATTAAAGGAACACACATTAATACACAGATATGCAAGTGTTGCTCTGAGGTTTACTTATTATCCAGAAAGAATTAGGCAACTTTATAAAGAAAGATTTTTGCACTTTGATTTAGAGTAATGTTACAAGTCTATACGTAAAAACTGATTAAAATACATTTGAATGCTTCCTGTTGGTGCTGAAGAATTAAAAAAAACTTCTCTTCAGGAGCAGAACCATGAGTCTTCACCCCAACCATCTATTTAAACTCGTCCTCACAACAGTCCTAAATCCTCTGCAGGGTGAGAGTGGAACTGGAGATAGAAAAAATAAAAATCAGCTCATTTATTCTTCTATAGTTTTCTTTCCTAAAAATGCAAATGGCTAAGTTAAGTACGAACATTGGCAGTGAACATAAAAGATAAAGCCATTTCTTTATTTTCTAAATGTTCAGTAGGTGGCATCTACATGGTTAAATGAGGCTCTCAGCCATGTTTGGATTATTCAGGAGTCTTTTTTTGCCCCAGTTACTTTTTAACGTTGTGCCTTAATTTTGTAATCATAAGCAGGCTGAAAATATTAATACACACAACCCCCACCACGTGCATCAGGGCTCAGATGCTTTAATCCCCAAACAATAGTGCATGCGAGAATAGAAGAGACCTTAAGTCCATGGTTACCTGTAAACCTGAACATGTTTTCTGGAAAACCTACAGATTTTCCATTTAATCAGCTTATAATTGCATTTAAATGTGTCTCTGACTTTTTTGTCTTAAAATGTTGAATAATTGTTGGAAAGTGCAGCATACTGGCCCTAAATCACATCAAATCTCTGCTGCCTTTTCCCTATAAAGTTTGGTTTTCTTTTTGTGCCACACTATGTGTTGTAAGACTAAACTTAGAGGTGCTGCTTTCTTCTGAAACGTTTCTTAAGGTTTAAAAAGATGTGGGTTCTCCTTAAAGGGCACCCGTCTGTAATTAAAACCTCCAAACTGATCTCCTGATACATCCCAAACCTCTTTGCTGACTCCTACATTCCTTTAGACAGAGAAAGTCGACTTATATCTAAACTCACTCATGGCTGATTCAGATGACGGGTTGTTGTATTTGGGGAATAAAGGCACTATTTTTACTGACTCATGTCACCGGTTTGGAGATGTCAGAGTGGGTGACAGAACGAGCCCGGTGAGGAATCTCCTAGCTCACACGTGTGCTGCGTCAGACCAGTCTGAGTTCACATTCCAGCACCGAGGGGTCATGAGAGCAGATTCCACAGCTCCTGTCTAAGAGGGGAGAGGCTGAGTGGGTCCATCCTCTTTTTCAGACTCTGACATCAGCTGCTCCGCCTGGCTCTGCTGCCACTGTGACCTCGCAGTCGACTGATACTTTAAAGGGTGCCAGCCGAACGGGGCGGACGAGTTTCTGAGCTGGTGGAAGCTCAACAAGTGCAGTTTGAAGATCTCTGCATGATACTTAGAAAGCCCTGAGAAGGTTTTAGAGCTTTTTTCCCCCAAACTCCTTCTGGAACATGATTCATTAGAAGGCTAGAGGTTGTTCCTGTGTGTCTGCGTTTTCCTTGCGATGCTGAGGCATTGCCCTATTCCCCGTTTCTCATCGTCGGGTTCTCGGACAAAGATGCCAAATGCAACCTCTGGGAAAGAGAAGGCTTTTCATGTCCCAAAGGAGAGCCAGGGCCTGGACCTGGCAGACCCCAAGGACATCGCCGCTAAATCATTGCCCCCTCAGAAAGTACTCAAGATATTTAGCATCAACATCATCGCTCAAGGTTTACCGTTCTGCCGCAGACGGGTGAGTGCTGTGCGTCACCATTAAGCAACGCAGTTTGGTTTCAGTTTAATTCTGAAAATATCAAAGATCACTGCAGAAACTTGACCTCAGTCAAACCATCTTTTTTTAGATTAAAATAGCAGAAACTGCTGCATTGTAATGAACACTTTCTCTATGTTTACCACAGCTCTGTAAGAAGTTATCCTTTTTTCACTTAAAGGTATCAGTTAATATTTTCCTCATGAATTCTAGTCGCAGTTTGTCGTTTTGTAATAAACGGGATGTAAACAATGTTTTTTTTATGCATTTTACTTTTCGAGTAAAAGATATCAAACAAGCTATTGGGTAGATTATAGATTTGTCCTTTTGTCCGTTGTTTTCGTTTCCCATTTAAGGTTTGCTTTCCGTAGCTCCACCCACAGCAGATGATGGACATCTAAAAGAAAGGCCTATTTTTAGGGTAATTTTAGTCCCCTTTAACATTCCTGCTGAATCACTTCAGCATAATGTCAACGTTCATCTGGCAAACTAAAAAGATAGCTTTTTTAAAGCATCAAAGCAATACATAGGAGTATTACAGGCGGTACATATCGGTGTATAAAAACTGGTCATAATGCGCTGACGTGTTTGATGTGACGTAGAGGGATTTAAAGACAAAAAAAAGTGTATTTATCATACCGGTTTGTGTGTTTAAGGATATTTTACCCAATGTTTGCTAAAACTGGTACATTTGCGAGGTAGAGCTGCTCTTTGGATTATTTTTCCAGACTGACATTGAGAAACAAAGTACGTGTCGCACCCAGAACAACTCTGAGATATCAAAAGTTGCAACATTACACCTGAGCTGCTGGTTCCATTTTAAGATCCTGGTTTGTTTACGTGTTGCTGGAGGACCTATCAAAGCCTCCCTTCATTTATTCCTCCCTTGAGTTTTATTGGTGGTGGTTTTCAGCAGATGATTTGAGCTCATCATGATCTGCAGCACTTGACGTAAATCAAGAAGTAGGTTTGAGTATCAATGTCGGGACAAAGGATTTCTCCCTTACAGGTTTAGGATTCTTGTTTTCTTATTTGTGTTAAAAATAACATTTTAAAAGTAGGAAGTAAGTTTTTTTCATTTGTTACATGTCTTTAAACACACCTGTGGCTACAGAACACAATACTGGAAGTAATATGAGCTAATATGAGGTGACTAAGGATGATTTAATGAAACAGGAGAGTATTTAAATACTCTAAATGAAGAAAAATGATTGAAATTGTTTCAATTTCTAATTTATTAGAAATTTTAAAGAAACGTGTTTTTAGTGAAAAATCAACTAATCATCCAATAGTTTATCAAAACAAACAAAGTTAAATTTCTTTTGGGATCTGTAAATCACCTTAGATTTGAAATATAAAAGTCTTAAAAAGAAAAACAAAACAATAGAACTTCTTTCTAGTCTTTGTTTTGCCTTTTTTCATGAACAAGGACATGATTTTTGCTTTTATTGCATCTTTATGAAAAGGCCTCCTCTGTGTCTGTTCTGTTCCTGTAGTTAAAGCCACTGGATGTTTGTTGAACTATTTATAATCAAATAAAACTAAAAACAAAATCATGACAAAAGGGAGAATGTGTTCCACCTTTATTTCCATTTTTAGGAATGTTTAAAAGGCCCTTTATTATTTTAAAGCCTTCCAAGATCAGCTTTATGCAGAAGAGTACATGTATAATAAAATGCTGCCTTTGGCATGATTGAGTATCAGTTTGTTATGAAATATTAGATCTTTTTGTGCTATTTTCCCCCCTGGAAGAAAAATCCTTTCCTTGTCCTGCAACACCGCCTCTCCTCGTGAGTCCTGCCCGTTTTTATAACATTACTGTACCACGCTGCTTCTGGCAGTTAGCCATCCATGTCTTTACATGCTGACCTTTTCCAGCCACACATCACTGCTTGCTGTTGTATACTGAGCAGGTGTTGCGCGGTCAGCGTGGCGATCCCCGTTTTATCTGCATTAAATTGTGACGGTCACTCATTCTGCTCATAGAGCAGAATTCATGAGGTTTATGCAGACATGCATAAATCAAGAAAATGCCACTTTGGCCATGATTTTGATGAGAGAAGTTAATTTTCTTATTTTCCTTTTTTCCCCTGATATAGACCCTTTTAATCTGTCTGTTTTGATTTTTTTAAAAAGGGAAAGTTAGGTTCTTGTATTTTTTGTGTAGCTGCATTAACCTGAGCTGCTAAACCTTATTAAAGCCACTTTGATTGGGACCCTCAAGTGTTCCCATGGCCGCCAGATTAATTTAGTCTCAAACAGGATGCAGAGCCTTTAAAGTTAGTTAAGGAACACTAAATCCAGGCAGAACTTGGAGCTAGGGCTCAGTTTAATAATGACTGTGGTGTACGTCGCTGATCCAGCTAAAAGAACGTTCTCTGAAGGAAGTCCTCGGTTCATGGAGTTCTTGTCCCTGTTGATCCATGTGAAGCAGAAGCTTCATGGTCTCTGCTGCGCATGTGGCAGCTGTCAATAAATAGCTTCGCTAGGAATTTCCACTGCTCTCTGTGGTATAATTTAACTTCATTTACCTGAAATGAAACCCTTTAAAACCGATGGCTAATCCAGGAACACATGTTCTGTTTTCATCCTTACAGCTAAGAGCTTTACTAGTTATAATTTAAAGATCTCCATGTGTTTAATCAGTGCTTCTTTTTCCTTTGTTTTCAGTAGAACAAAAGGGGATCAAAAGTCCAATCCTGAAATGCATTAAAACAGAAGCCATCTTCAGGGTTAAAGTACCACCAGGAGGATTCCTGGCATGTCCGTATTTCCGGAAACAGGAATATGCTCTCAGCTGTTGAAGGAAATGGCTGCCATGATGTAGTTCGTTAACAGCTGGAGATATTTGCTGCGTTGCCTCTTTGACACCCACCACGCCTTGAGCTAAACCCTGTCTAGTAAGGCAATCTGGACGTGCCCACTGCAGCTATGTCTGCATCAAGAGTCATCAGCTTGATGCATGTGCTATTTGAGCAGGTGCTGTGGGTGTGTTGCAACTTTCTTTAGCATCTTCCTCTTAGTGTCTGGTTCCCTTTATGCTGCCCAAAGTCACAGAGGTTAGGGGCATGTGACTGAATCTAATGATTCCTAAGCACTATTGGATGAACTGGTTTCTCTATAATCATTAAAAGGATTGTTTCATTTTCCAGTTTCCATTTTTTTGCATTTTGTGACAAACTGGGCTCTGATTTATTGATTTGGTAATAAATTATTTTTTTCTATGAAAGGAGGGCTGCACATCGGAAACTTCCTCTTTCCTTTTCAAAATATTATATATAAAATAAATATAAGAGCAAAAACTTTTAAATCTTTGCACCTCAGTTATATGTTTGTTTGGACTATGTTTGGGTTATTCTCTTACATTGACATGGTTTGAACAAAACCATTCATTTGTTACTCTGCCTAGTTTCAGGAGGTGTTCTTGCTTGAACCTTATGCAACCTTTTTTTATGGCGTAACCCTAATATAGCTCCTCATGTTAGATGGTCTGACCTCTAATAGTTCTATTCAATAAAATAAACTATGCAGGTTTAGGTTAACACCAAGTTCTAACTAATTCTGGACTGTTTTTTAAGATAGTGAATTTCTATACTGGCAAAATAAGACGATGTATTAACAGGGCTGTTTTATTTAGATTTTAGTTTGTTTGATGACCTTCAACGGTTGATTGTCCAGAGTCCATTGTCTCAGGACTTTACCGTTGGGTGGTGAAATGTGTTCACTTCTACTCACATGCATGGATCTATGTATTATATTCAACTCAAAAAGTCATTGTCTTATTTTGTATTACTCATTGTTAACGAGGTAATTTGAGCTGATTAGATCACCTATAGAGACAAGCAGCTTTAAATTTTCTCTTCCTTTATTTCTATACTGGGACATTTTGAAGGGATCTGGTGCTTGTAGGTGAAAGGTCAAACCAGTGGCAGCTCTAGGCTGGGGCTATATGGCTTAAAAAGCTGATCTTCCTTTTTTTTTTTTTTTTTTTTACCATAAACTGCTTTCAAAAACTAGCTTTTATTTTAATCACCCCCTTAATTTAAAGGGCATCAAAATCAGTTATAAGCAGACATCTGAGAACAATTACTGATGAACTGATGTCAGTCTGAGCTGTGGAGACCAAAGGAGTAGTAGAGGGACGTGATGGCACACAGGATCTGTCTTCATGGAGATCAGATGCTCTGCTAGAGGATCAGAGTTTCAGTTTCAGCGTCGCGCGTTGCTTACGCTCAGTTTTCATTTTTATTTTTGCTCTTTGAAATTCACTGTAGCTGTATTTTGACTCACTGTATTTTGAGGATAACCTCCCAAAATAAATGTTAGTTTTCTTGTGGTTCTATTATTATTTCATGTTTAGAATAAACTTTTTAGTTGTTTAGAAAACGGAAAAATGCACACCTATAACACTAAAGCTTTTCTACTGGCGTATCCATAGAAGGTTTTCTTGTACTGCTGAATCTCTGCCTTATTTGGTATTTTTTTTTGTGCTTCAGCCATGTTTAATAAGTCGTCTGTTTTAGATGAACAGCTGCGTTTAGCATCGGCGGTCTCTGCAGACAAGCCTTGTAAAGAAACTAAAGCTCCCTGGTGGCATCCTGCAGCTCCACAAATACAATCAGTCCTTTTAACTATTTTTGTATTGTTTACAGATATTCAGATGCATAATAATGAGCCTGACGGGGTTAAAACCTAATTAATCTTTCCAAGTTTTTCCCTCTTTCTTACCAGACTGTTACTGATACAATTCATTTTAACAACCTGCAGAGACGTCTGGATGAAGCCAATAAGAGTTGATGTTAAACTGCTTGATGTAATCAGTTTTTACTGGTACAGCAATTTTTAAAGATGCTTGTAACACAATGATTCGAAATATTGGAGAGGCATAGCGTGGAGCGTTGTGTTTAAGCTCATCATTAATAGCTGTTTAAACCGACATTTAACTTTAAGATCTTGTCTTTACTGATGGATAATAGCAAAGATCTTTCTCTAGTTGTGAAATATTGTCAAACCTTTGAGAAAAATGGCTGTTCTGAATGTATAGGAGTTAGGTGCTGGTCCTGTTCTAGCTCCCTGCTGAAGGGATCGTCTTGTAATGATTTTCTTACTGCATTCGAAGCTTCTCTATCATGAAGTCAAGGCCTCAATGCAGCGAGCTGCACTACGGTGGATTCCATTGCCCTTGGGCTGCAAATAACACAGAGCAGAGGCATCTGCCATTGGCTATTCTGAGAAGCTGTCCCATTCCAGGGAGCACACGGATCCGGTCGATTAGGAACCGAGACCTGCGTCCGGCCAAGCAGTTCACTTTAACCTCCACCTTAACAGCAGGCTCGCTGCTCTGGTTAATCAACAGTCTAATAAGCTTCTATGAAGGATCTCTGGTGTTGTTTACATCTTCTGGTGTCACTTTGAGCTTTCCTAATAAAAACAGGTTTCTGTTTACATGCTCATTTAGACTTTGCGTCAACCTGCTAATAATGACTGTTTAACTGCCCCCCCCCAGCTGCTACAGGGCTGCCTGAAGGCACTCTCAGTTCCCACGGTGGGAGGAAGAAGCTGAGGAAAGATGAACTCTTTCTGCTTGGCTGTTAAAGTCTTTAAATATTATTTCCTCTTCAGTTAGAAGCCAAAATCCTAATTTATCATTTTTTCTCATTACTGTAAAATGTCAACCCTTCTGTATGAAACATGATGCATAAATGTCTGAGTTCAGTCAGCCATTTTGTTTAATCAGATCAAAGCAGGCAAGTGTCCAAACTTACATTCTCTTTTCTTTCTTTGTTTTTTACATCTTTAAAAACGAACCATGTTGTATTTATTGAAGTAGTCCTGCTTAGTCCAGGCTGCTTTTTCTGTGTAAATAGTTCAGATATCTCTCCCTCAGATACTGGAAAAGCTGAGTTGTTTTAACATCCCCTCACTTGTCTCCACTGGGGGGCGCTCTTTAAAAGAGGAGAAGGATTTGGTCTGCAGGTGGAGGATTGTCCAGTGCTGCTGATTTTTTCACACCGTCCCCTTGGCACCATCTGATTGGTTCTCCTCATTAAATAGCACAAATCCTCCATATTTTAACAAAGTATAGTGTCTGCCACAAACGGAAAATAAATCCCTGCTGCTTAATGTGTTTTATATGCTGACAGACTTTTGTTTCCCGCTTCTAATATTCGGGGATTTTTTTAAAAAAAAATGTCTCCATTACTTTTTCAAATATTTTAAACAGAATTCCCAGAAAGATCTTATAATATATTTATAGTATAAATCTATATATGTTTTCAAGGAAAACTTTTTTTTAGACTTTGTTAGTCATTAAGAACAAAGTTGGCATCACTGGAATAAAGCAGAAAAAAACATTGAATGCCTGAAAGCAAATAGCTACGGATGTAAGTGTTTAGGTGATCTTGGTCCTTATCAAGAAAACCGGGAAAAGGTTTGAGATCGGCTCCTTTAATTAAGCTTTTATGAGCTGTTCTTGGTTTTATATTTGTCCAAAACAATGTAACACTAGTTGTATTTGACATTAAATGAGCTGAACAAATGAAGGAAGCAATGGTGGTCTAATAAGAAGTTCTAATAGAAGTTTGCAAATTCATGCTTCAACAGCAACTTTGCAGATGAGGAGTACAGATTCAGAAAAGCAATACGAATATTTTCCCACTGAGAACATGATTGTAATCTGGGAGGAATGCAAGTTTCCCTTCTGGGGGCTTGATGCAATAGTAAATTAAGGTAACTTCAGACTAAAACCGCATTTTAAAGCTGCAGAACACAATTCATTTGCTTGAACTAGGAAAAGGGGTCCAATTTGGACTTTTAATATAAAAAACTTTAGAGATCTCTGATTATTTTGACTTTTCTAGAGCAAAATTATAAATATTTCCTCCTATAACTCATGTTCAGATGATCAGATTTTTTTCGTTTTCTGTTTGATCAAAGCAATTCATTTAATTAAATTTGATTACAAATTACAAGTAGCAGAAATGCCGCTATGCCTGCAAATGTTTGACTATAAGCAGCTTTAGTTGTTTTCATGTCAAGCTAATGAGCTCGCTGATTTTATTACCTTGGATCACTGTTTAGTTTGCAGCTTAGCAATATTAAGTGAAGTAATTTTCTTTCCTCAAAAGATTACAGGTCAACCTCAGTTTGAAAAAATGGGATAAACAAAGCTGCCCTGAATGACGCGGCTTTTTCCCTTCTCTTATTTTATCTTTTATTCTAAGCATTTGTTAAAAAGAAATAAAGCGGAAGAGAAACAAAGCAGGTATGTGAAGGAGGGGAGACTAAAATAATCTTGGATAAACAGGAACTAGTTTTCAGCTGTCCACACTCTCTCAGTCTGCCCTGATTATTTGACATTGTTTAGCAGTATGTATGTGGTGAGAGCTGGAGAGACTCCTGCTAGCTTTAGGCTCTGGACCTTCATGTTTTTATTGTGATCATTTTAATGCTGACCTTGGCTTGCTGTGACATCTACCTCCAGACCAGAAATATCTATCTGCTAAAAACAACGAGGGGCCGCGTAGGCACAGGTAGCAGTGATGAAATGTAATATGATCCAGGGATTTAGTTAGAAGATCAATGTGCATCAGTGTGTTTGAAGGCTTATCACATCTCAAATGCTGCAGAGGAGTTATAACACAGAGAGGCTTGAGGAACCTGCTGTTTATCATGGCGGCTTCATTTGATCATAGATCACACGGTTGTTGAGGTAAACGGCAGGGATGACTCTCGAATTTCATTCATCTATATCTTTTTTAATAAAAATATGTTTTCAGAGGAGAAGAATTTAAACAAGACTTGTTTGCTGTCTGTGCTGCTTTTCTGCTATAGGTTGGCATCATCTGATTTATTATTTTTTTCCAGTAGCTTTAATAGTATTCACTGAAGACATTCGTCATCATCAGTTTAAAGTCGAATCTAATAAAAAGCTTCCCTTTCTGAGGAAACATCTTTACAATTATTAAAGGGATTCATTCTTTCCAAGGTGAAATATGTTTATTAAAGTAGATCATTTCTGTTTGCCCTTCCATTATTTTATGTTATGCGTTTTTATACTGTTGTCTCATGCGGAAAAAGTTCAGGCAAGAATTCAAGGATTTTCTCTTTTCCCATGGATTACACTAGATGAATGTTGGAGACTTTTTGTTTTTGTTATTTTGGACATTTGGTTTTCAAACTTGTCAGTTTCTCTAAGGGTTCGATGCAACGTAGCTAAAATAGTCAAATAAAAAAAAAATCGTACAAATTGGTAGAACTTTGGATAATTAACACAATTCCAATACTTTTATCAAATCCTTTGCCCATGTATGTTTCAAAACAGAATAAATAAATATCGACCTTATACCGGTTGTTGTGTACAGTGGAGAATCTGTGATGCTGTGGGCCTATATTAACCTATGAGTTCTTTGGAATCAGAATCAGTCGGGGTGCCTTGTCTATTACCAGCCAAAAGACGTGATAGAACATCCTCACTGCAGGAAAAAAAACAACCCTAATCTCAACCTCTTTTGAAAGTCATGCTAAAAAAAAAAATAGAGCGAGCAAGAATACGTCACAGGCAAACAACTCAATTAGGTAAACTCAAGTAGGCATTCCACAAAAGATGCAATCAGGTAACCAAATGACCAGCATACATTGAATGCTGTCTGTATAAAGCCATCACTATACCAACACAGCTTTTAATTCCAAGTTCATTGCAACCAGACTCTAGTATTGTAATCAAGACCACACCAAGTGAGATGGTGTGGTCTTGATTACAATACTACCAGACCATTACCCTAACCATTACTAACATTAAGTATTAAGTCCAATCCCCCAACCTAAGAAGAGTACATTTCTTCATCTGGTTTAAACAAGTACCCTTAAACCAAGGACATTGGTCTTAAACTCACCTCATAAGGGAAGCATGGAAAGTTCAGTTTAGGCAACTGGATGTGAAGTTTTCTAGAAGACGTTTCACTTCTCATCCAAAAGGATAAAACAATTTGTTGTCAGTGAGAAAAGGGACTCTTGCTTCTCAGTTGCAGAAAAAAAAAATCTTCTGAGTTAAAAACAATAATTATGGTTTAAATCAGAACATAAACTGTATTAAAGCCTAAACCTGTTATCCACATTCCCATGGAACTAAAGCAGAGCTAGCAGCATTTATACATGACTATACGGTAATCTTGAGAAATTTAGCCACTTGGCTTTTGTTAAAGGTGTGGATTCTACAGAGAGTGCCCTTTACAGACTGTATAACTACGATGATCACTTAGAAATAAAAACAACAGTTAAAATAACATCATTCCACACTAATGGGCCTATACTGCTGTTACTCTTGGAGGAATTGCCTCAGCAATACCTTCAACTAGATTTTTATTGGTTTACACCACATATTTTAAATCACACATCATTGAAGTTAGTGATATAAATTCATTTCAAGAATAGAATCTAATATTGTTTTAAAACACCACTAATTTTATTATTGAATTATCCTTTGTCCTCCAGTAGAATAAATAGAAGTATGGCAGAAAAAGCATCTATTGCCTCACTGGAAAGATTTGTAGTAACATTTAACTTTATAAATTAAATTGAAAGGCAAATGTAAGCACACAGGGACCCGAAAAGATAAGTTAATATGAGAATATAGAATAACGGCACACAGGATAGGATATTAACTGTTTTGCCAAGATGTCAGACTCTGAAATTCTTCTATTTTTCCGACCTATCTCTGGATTATCCTCTACTTATTGAATGTTATCATATTGTTATTAATTTAGATTTTCTCTAGAAGTAAATTATCTTGAGAGACAAAGGTAGTAACCCACTCGATCCACTTCCTGTATGTATAAATCAGTTGGTAACTTGTAAACAGTCTCCTTGTAGAGACAGAACTTTTTTCTGATGGATTCCTTCGGAGATACAATCAAAAGGTTTTGAAAAGTTTCCAGCTGGCGTGTGGCTTTTAAGTCTGGAGGGACGACTAATACAGCAGACAGAGGAGCAGCTTTGATTTGCTCAAATGGAAAAGAAACCGAAAATTAAAAAATGACTTTTAAATCTGCTAGGTCATTTTGATGAAGCTGAGCAAGAACAGGCACAGATGATTCCTTTATACAAATTTAGTGTTTATATTAAACTCCTTTTAATTTTAGTAAGCATAAAGCATCACTCTCCCCCAAATCCACTTCTTTTGCATTTAGAACATGGAGAACTGCAGGTCTTCCAGTACGAGTCCGATAAGCTTTGTTTTTTGACCAGGCCAAACACTTCTGAGGTTCTCTGGTCCAGTAGTGGCTTATACCAGGAATGCAAATACTGTAGCCGTAGGTGTTGGTAACATCTGAGTCTAGCATCTCTTGAAGCTCAGAATCAAGCCATGACTCTCATCACCCTCTCAGAGCTGTGGGGTTTTCTTCTTCCTTATGCAGATTTTTCACCACAGTCTCCTTCCACTCAGCGTTAGATTGATTTGATATACATCAGTTTGTGAAAAGCTGTCAGTCAAATGTGGGCTGTCACTTAGTCTCTGATGGACTTGGTGTCTTTATTTGTTGGGTGCCAAAATGACCTTAAAAAAAGCAGTAAAATATCTCAACCTTTGGGGAATAAATCTTGTAAATATTTGAGCTTTATTTTCTGAAATGAATTGGGTTGTTTGTAATCTTTGAGATGCTCCCTTAGATCACTTTATAATATCTGTTAGTTCCATCTTAGTGATGTTGCATCAAAAAACATGTTGCTATTTCTAAAGACACATTATTATTTTGGGGAGATTTTGTTGGAAAAGAAACGTATAGTTTAGATGCATTCCCGTGAAATTGAATACAATATTGTGCCTTTTTGTGTCACCCATCAGGTCACTTCTTCTGATCAAAGCTTTATTGCTTTTAAAAAATCCAGCTCATCTGCTCAAATCTCGGCCTTTAAATCTGTTTAAATGTTTGTTTTGTTTGTTCCAAACATTTTAGAGAGATTTTCCTGTCATCCTAGAATTTTATTAAGATCCTTTGAATTATTCCATCAAAATGAAAGATGAGTGTATCCTAACTTTTAGCAAAGATAATATTCCATTTTCCATAGTTTTATCATAATCTCTCTCCTTTTGCACACCAAATAAAGGACCTTTATGCTTTTTCCATTTACTTGTAAAAAATACCTTTTGATCCCTTTTTTCCTCTTTCTCCTTTTTTTATTATTTTTATTATTTTTCACAATTAAATCCCAATATGTTTTTGCTGTTTCCCAGTCCATTAATTTAAACTTCATGAGTAAAGAAATAAAACAAAAAACGCATCTTCCTCATGTTCTCAGTCTCAGGTGCAGAAGCTCAGAGTATTGCTGTAACCTTTAGGGGGCAGCATAACCTAAAAGTTAACCAATCTGAGAGCCTCTCTGTCACATTAGCAGGATCCATATGTGAATCAGTTTATTCAATTTGTCTTGCTGATTTGTTTTCTTCGATGTCACATCGATCCTCCTCTTTCTGCTACACTTGTTCTTCTGTTTTGTGTTCGGTATACGAAATCTTGAACACATGCCGGTTTCCTGTCCAGGGCCTGTAAGGAGCAGAACATTTTTATTTTTTTTTCCTTTCTGCCGATCTATTTCCATTTGTAACTTAAATTCATATGCAAAAGCAGTTCACGTGTCTTCAGACAGACATCCGCCGTTGTTCAAGCTGCAGCTCTCTCCTCTTCATTCACTTCCTACCAACACACAAATGTTCAGGTTGTCATGGCTATGATTGTAGCACTCAGCACCACATTAGGGAACCAAATATGCTCTTACAGAGTTGCATCATTAATGCTGGTAATTGTGGAAAAACAAAATATCCTTGGGAAACCTTTTTTTGCAAGGTTAATACTAAAAGACCCATAGCTTTTGTTTAAAATTAGAGTAGCAATTTATTTTGAGAGCAAAATGTTAGACAACGAAATATAAAATATACCTGAAGTGCTTTGCAAACTTTTCTGAAAGCAAAGTTTTTCTTGAAATATTATTTAGTTTAATGCGAATAAGAAATGATGTATTCTCCTATTTACATAAAAGTAGGTTTCTTTCAGCTTTAGCAGGTTATGAACTAAATGTTGCTCATCTTTTTCCTTTGGTAACTAAATATTCCTTGACAAATAAAGAAGAATATGTTTTTGCCACATCGCTGTGAGCAAAACATGATGTTTTGTTCGCTCTGGAAGTCACATTATTGTTCTCCAGCAGCCACAACAAGCGCCACAGAGTTGGTGCTGATACAGCTTGATCATCGGTCCAGTGTTGAGTCAAAGAATGCAAAAAGACAATGAATTTATATGTTTGATGACTAAATGGAATCTCATTATGCTACTATCTGTAAGTTCAATCTTTTAAAAGATATGTATATAATTTTCTAGCCTGAGTAAATGGCTCTTACATCTTGATTTCTAGAGATGAGAGCCATTGGAATTACACTTTGCAGCACCATCATCCATCCTATTAATAGCTTCTTATCTGTAAAATCTAAGCAAATAATTGATTTAAACAAAAAATAATCCAGAACGAAACCATGAAGATGAATAGTTTGATATTTCGTTTCTGAAGCAAATAAATTGGCATATTTTTCAGAATATATTTTTCTTTAATCCGAAAATGAACAGTTCAGTTACGTCCCTGAGCTCAATTTGAAATACTTTAAAATGACATCATTAGGTGTTACACTACAGTTTAAAGTAGGTTTTATAAGGCTGTTTCCAAAGAGCTCTGTGTTAATAATAAAGCATTAAAATACATTGAATTCAACCTTCATCTTCCCACAAACTTCATCAGAACCAGAGCCTACAACACGGTGAGGATCATTTCTGCGCCGCCGATCCTTAATGGCTTTGACATTTTTCTCATCAGTCTGAAGAGCTCTAACATTAAAGACGTGTTTACCAGCAGTTCATCATGCATCCATGCTGATTTCACACCAGGTGATCCATGTATGCATCTTCTATACTTCCCCCCTCTTGCTGTGCATGAGCTTCCACCAGAGGAAATGCAGCCCTGTTGACAGATATGATATTCTGTGCGCTCTCACTGCAGGGCTGATGATGAATCAACATAATGTCCACATGGAGAACAAGAAGGTCCCGATAATAAAAGCTGTCCGTATATATTCTACTGCCTGAATGAGCGTCAGAGTTGGTACACACTTTATCTCAACATGAAGGGAAATTATTTTTCTGCAGAGGGATAATAACGGCAGAGTACTATTTGGAAAGACTTGCGTGCGTGTGTGCGCGTGTGTGTGTGTGTGTGTGTGTTAAAGCAGTACTTCAAACCCTCCAGTGTTCTCTCGAGTGTTATCACCATTTCATATTGCTCAGCCATTAGGTAGCAGCGTCGCATTAAGCACAAGTCTTTTTCTCTAAGATGCTGTTCAGTTATTAGAATCTGTCTTTAGATTTCTTTTTGTTTTAAAGCTGTATTTTCTTCGCCATTTGTACTAAAAAAAAACGTAGTTGTAAGGTTTAGCAAGTCTTTGTCACAGGAAGCTTTCAGGCTTTTTGCGTGGTTGCTTTAAATAGGTCCTGTGTTCCCTAGAGTTAGAAAAGGTCATGCTGATTCTGTTCCCTCCACTGTCTCCTCTCACTACTGAGTCATAAAACCTTCCTAGTTTGGGTTTTAGCCTTTACCAAAACAAACTCAAACATTTTTTGTTTAAAATGATAGCAGTCCAACAGATAATATCTTCTATAAAGCGTTTGCAAGCTCCTACCCTTGGTTATCACATTGAATTAGTTTTAGTTATGACATAGATTTTAGCTAAAATGGATCAGAACCTCTCGATGAATTAATTAGTAATTATCAAGCAGACTAAGTTCTTGGTTAGACAGGAGCTCCTGTACTGACAAAGCAGGGGGGGAAACCGACTGTGCCCACAGTGGATAGGCTTCGTCTGGATAGAACCAACTGGCTAAGACATTGGAAGGTTTTCCCATGCAACCCAGCATAAGACTAGCTGCTGCCTTAATGTGCATGTGGCAACACCACCAACACCAGACTCCTGAGTCTCAGTTGTCAGAGATGCTGGATTTTCCAACAACACATTTTCCTCCCTTGCTTTCATTGTTTACTCCCAGCTTTCCCTCCTGCTCCCTTCTTGACCTCTGTAGAGGTATAACTGTTTCACTCAGAGGCATCGCAAAGGTATTACAACACCTTTCCAACTCCTCTGGCTTTGTGCGTTTCCATCTCTAGGTTCGAATTTCACTGTCACGACACAGTATTTGGCTCGGAGTGGATGTAGCCTCGCTGTCTGGTAGAGCTAGGCGATAAAAGCAAAACTTATGGCTAGGCCTGTCACGATAGCACATTTTGCTGAACGATTAATTGTCTGAAAAAGTTATTGCGATAAACGATAATATTGTTTTAAGACCTTTTTACACTGATTTAATGGAAATGACGTAATAATGA
>JAUZNJ010040779.1:0-10247 GCA_034780135.1 Jordanella pulchra | reverse complement strand
GAAAAGGGTTGGCCCGAGGACTGAACCTTGTGGAACTCCACAAGTCACAGTATGAGTTGAAGATTTAGACTGACCCAGGGAAACATATTCAGTTCTATTGGTAAGATATGAATGAAACCATTAAAAAAAAAATAGTGATTCTTCTAACTTTGTTTTTCTAACTTTTTTTTTGGGATGACTCAAGATGGAGAAGCTTCCTGTAGCTCAGACATGGAGTTTGAGAAGCCATTCCGTTAATATTTTTTGTCAGAATGGTAACAATGTTTTGAGACATTTTCCAAGAAGTGTAAAATAGAAATAAGAGCAGATCCAAATAATTGCATACTTGGTATGACGGGCTGTAGTACCAAGTAATATACAGGTGCACAGAAGGATGTTGGTCCTAGCTCGATCTTGGAAAGATTCTTATTATCAGCAATATTTCAATAGTTATCCACCTTCAGAAACAGTAGACTTCAAAAAAGTAACAGTATAGAACATTTCCATTCAATGACAAATATCCATTTGTTCATCTCTGCTGTCAGGATTCAAGCCAAGACGAGGGAGCTGAGGGAACGTCAAGCTCGGGAACGGGACTACGCAGAGATCTTGGACATCAGCCGCACATTAGACAGATCCTCTGAGGAGGATCACACCTACTCAGGGGTCAACCCTCTGAACATCTCCGTGGACAGCAGCCATAGCCGAGCCCACAGCCCGCGAGATGATTACCCGAACGTTCATCACCAGCACCAGCACTCAGACTCCCTCTACTCACCGGGCAGCAGAGCTCGAAACGACCGGCCTCCATCCACAGACAGGTAGGCTTCACATAGCTCTGTGACCATCCTAAGAAACTGATTTCTTCTTTTTCACAGCTTTCACAACTGTGGGTTCATATTTATGGCATTTTTTTAAATTAAAATTCTACGAAGGTTAAAAACACCCTCCAATGTCACTCAGATTTTCTCATCCGTTGGCTCCCAGCTGTCAGTTACTTTCATCGTACTTGTGGTATTAATCTAAATAAAAAACATCTCTATTGGCTTTGGTTTGTGTCCCGCTCATCCTAAAGCAGCATTATTGCACAGAAAGTGCAAGTTGGCTCTCACACCTGGAGAGGAAAATAATCACAGCAACAGAAGGCAGGCGTTAAATGTCAGCTGAGAGACGCTGCTCTCCGCTCTTCAGGGAATGTGGAATTACTCTGGGGGAATCGGCGGCTGAATGGAGACCTTTGAATATTCGTCTCTCTTTCTGTCTCCCTTGACCTTTCTACCTCTTTCTTTCTGTCATCTGTTCTCGTGTTGATTTCACCTTAATGTGACCTTTTCACTCAGTAGCATTTTCCAGCCTTTGTAGTAAAAATGTGACCTGAGCTTTTGACAGTTTGTGCACCGTTGATTGACAGCTGTCATTTATTTCAGACAGCCCATCTTTTGCATTCATGTATGGTTTAAGCTAAAGCCCTATGTCTGTCCTGCTGCAGCAGTTCTATACACCGCAGGCCTGTCCTGGGCCGCCTCCAATCGAGCGAGAGCTTCATGGCCCTAAAGATAGATTTTGTGGACTTGGATCCAATCGTGGAGTGCCTGCAGGGCGGCAGGAGTGGGTGCATCAGAGTACATGCGCCACTGAATGAATGGGTTTGTCTTAACAGTGCTTTCTACGTATCCCCAAATGGCCCCCGGCAGCCTGCGTTGAGTTAAAGAGAGCTGTAGCTTGCATTGATTCATAATTCATTGTGCTGCTGTTGTAAGTTTTCAGTCTTCTGCAGAGTTTTCAGTAGAAGTCAGAAAATGTCAAACATAGGATAAAATATATGCAGAGCAGATAGTCGTATTCAATTAAGTTGGCAGAATTTGTTTGTTCGAATATTGATTTACTGTGATATAAGACTTTTTTCGGTTCATTAATTTTAGTATTCATTACTAAAACCCTTTTCCTTTACTACCTTTTAGAATATTTTCTAGCTTCATCATTCTGTGGTCTAAAAGTTAACATTTCCTAATTTCAATGTGAATAAGAAGTCAGTTTTTTTTATATAAAAAGTGCTATATGAAACATTTAACTGATTAACTTGGGCTGGATTTGAAATCCAATGTTTGAAGTGGACTGTAGCTGCAGAACAGCAGGACAGTTTTATTTGGACTGAAACATTTCTTACAGTTTTCTGTCTGTGATTTATACCCTAAACTTTAACCCGATACTAAAGCCTTATAGTAAAATTGAATAAGACGTGACTTTGGGTACATTTCTTTTCTAATTAGATTTCTAAGTGTTGCCCTTCAGGTTTTCCGTCCCTTGATTCACCTCCAAAACCCAAGAGTGACATTACTTTTTAATATGATGTGGTTACAACAGGAAGAAATTGTATTAGAGATAGTATGCTTCTTTTCTGTTGAGTTTAGATGAGGCTCTTGCTTTGGTTAGCCTCTGGTGGTCTTTTAAGACTGAAAAGCATGTTCACATCTTTCCAGCTTGAATAATTCATTTGTCCATAAGCCTTCATGTGACTCTGGATACAGCATTCAGTGTGTTTTCTTCCTTGCCTTTAGCTGGAGGATAGGATACAGTATAGGTGCCTCAGATTGAAAATCCTTAAACATGTTTTGTTACGTTTGTTCCTCACTAAAGTAGAAGACAAATGTATTTTATGGGAAATTACAGAAGCCCGTTTCCTGTTTCTTGTCTGCCCCTCTACAGCACAGGAAATGCATCAGACCCCTGCTGTGGAAAGCCGAGTCGGCTAGGGTGTCTCAGAAAGTGTTTGTTTGTTTTGGGATTTAAATGGCAGCGTGAACTGATATTAGCAGGGAGATTTAATCAAAGTATAAACATGTCTGTAGAAAAAGATTGAAGGGGAAATGTTATTTTTCTCCCACACCATCAGTTCTCAGATCAGATGTGAGGCCAGCTGTAATTAGCTGTTAGACAAACAGCTTCACATTTCTGTTGGGGTCAGTTTGAGTCTTAGCTGCGTGGAAATGAATCTCTGACCATATTGGTTATGATACGCCTATTAAATGTCCCGAATGAGGTGGCTTTCAAACTGCCACAGTAGTTTATTATTAAACTGCGTGCTACTTTAGGTGCTGCTGCCACATTGTGACCATCACAAGGTTATGACTCAGATTCAAAGGGGGGGCGGGTCAGAGATATTCTGAGCAGTTGTTGCCTGTTTGTAATACAGAACGTTTTGTATTTACTAAAGGCTGAGCATTGCAGCAGGGTTTTACTCCACTTTCTAGACGTCTTAACCAAAGACATAAAATCCAGTAATAAAAAGATGGCGACAGTCAAACCGCCGGTCGTTGTATCAATTCCTTTGACTTTGTTTGCAATTCAGTTCTTTTAAACTGTATCAATCCTAAAGGCAAATTTAATGCAGGTAATTACTGACTAAAACTCTGCAACTGTTTTGCAGTACGAGGAGAATTTTGCATTATATTTTAAACACGTGCGCCTAATAATAATGATCATAAGATTGAAAAAAAAATCATGTCAGCAGTTTAACACATTTGGTTTTGTGGTGCAATATTTTGCTTGCACTGTAAAATAGTGTTTTATTAAATACAAATTAAATTCAAATAATACTTATATATTTAATATATTAGGTTAAATCAACATCTGCCTTTATATTAGTTCACTGAAGTAAAGGTAAACTAAGGAGGGTTAAAATATGATCAACTAACCCAGCTGATTGTATCATAAATTAGATTACAAATTACTAAATTAAAGTCAAGTAAGTGATGATAAATTCAGTCAAGCTAAATGAAGATAATCTGAACTTGACTTATCTATCATTGCAAAGATCAACCCAGTTGAAGTATTAGTACTAGCCTTGCAGAAAGTAAGTTAAGCAATGCTAAGTTAAATTGAAAAGTGGTAAACTTCAATAAACTAAAGCTGAAATGCAATAATTTAAACTAAACTAAACAATACGTAGTTGATGTAAACCCAAGATAATAGAATCTAAAACTTATATAAGTGTAATTTGCTTGGTTAAACTAAGCTAGGTGTGAGAAAGATCAACTAAACTAAACAGGACACAACTGTCACCATCGGATCTGTCTCAGTAGAATGATTTTTATTCATATATACCTTTAATCGCTTTCAGTTTTTATGTTCTTGAATTATACTTGTATATATTCTAAAGAACAAGAAGTAAAAGAATACTGGTAAAAAAAAAAGTGCAATCAGATTTTGGAAAACTTAACATTGCTAAACTATGCGAGGTAGATTAACGGGAATTAAAATAAAAGAGGATAAAATAAAAGAATCCTCTGGTAGAGATAATAAAGGTAAGCTAATAAACTAAGCGACAGTAAATTTGCTTTGTTTAGGACGTTAGAGCTAGGCTACACAAATCAATTTAAACTTCATCTAAAAAGATTAACAGTGACAGATCTAACGATGCTGATGTATACATTGTTCAATTTGGTAAATTACATAAACTAAACTGAACGAAAATATGCCAAAAGTACACTGGTACAGTATGTAAACTAAAATAAAAAAAAAATGCTTGCAAAGCAAAGTTTACTTGATTTGGAAACAATGTTGAATGATATTAGCTACAAGAAAACTAATGTCAACTGAATCAAGATGAAATAATTCCTGCTAAACTAAACAGATTATCCTTTAAAAAGTTCAACCTGAAGAAAAATGTGGAAAATGTAGCCTGCTTTAGATAATTAAATAAAAAACAAATAAGTTTAGGAGGCTTTTGGGAAGTTGGTCAAGGATGGATTAGTTCAATAAAACCACAGTTATTAATAGGATTTATGATACTAATGTTAATGAACCTCTGATTTGAATTAAAAGCACTTTAGATTTAAGATTTGATCAAATGTAGTTTTAGAAAAAGACTGACTGACATCTGTACCTCAGCTATTTACATGTGAATCATAAATTACCATCACATTTATCAAATATATTATCCAAGGCTCAGTTTAACATGGTTAATCGTTAGCTGCTGGATTATCTGGTATCTATCTGCATTTAATTATTTGGCTTAATTCAGTGGATCATTCAGATCATTAGCAAGTGAGATTATTGCCCTTGATTTATAATGAATGAAGGTGATAAACTGCCCTTTAATAAGCACAGCTATCTTAATCTTTTTGCAGCGTGTTATTCCAGCTTGTTCGGGTCAAAGGGAAATTTGTTTGTAACCTTTGCTCCTAACAAGAGGACACTAATGAGAAAACCAGAACCACTCGTTCTCTGGGTTCCTGCCGGAGCGTCAACATGTTCAACCGCCGTTTTAAGCAAGCTGCAAAAATATCCACTGCAGTCATTTTTAATCGCCTGTTCTTCCTTCAAACAGCACGGTGTCACAAATTTCAATTTAACAGCAGCGGTTTGAAAAACAAAAACAACCAGAGAGGCTGGAAAGGAGCCTCTGGGAGTTATTTTCCGTTTCCTCTGCTTTTATGGAGCATGTCCATGAGGTCTGGTGGGCTCAAAAAAGACTAGAAGCCATGGAGAGAGATTTCACTCCAGAAATACAGGGTTATTTCTTTTCCAGTAATAACTGGTTATATTGAAAGATGCAGATTTTAGCAGGACATGAAATTTTGCAGAAACAAGTGATGGGTTGTTATTTAGTGATTTTTAAGTGTAGGTGGGAAGGTGTACAATTCCAGTGAAAAACTGTGTTTTCTGTTGTGTTTTAGTTTTGGCTCCTATTCAGATTACATAATAGAACTTCTGTTTTTTTATGCCTCAATAAGTTCAAGAGAAACACTCTCCAGAACTTTGGAGATTTTCTCTTAATCCCACGAAACTGTATACAAAAGAGTATCCAGAAGTGTTTTCCCAGCTCATTAACCCTGTGTTTTGTTCCTATCTAATGCAGTTAATTAGCTGACTTCAGTGAAAATGTTGTAGCCAGATTGCCGTCCTGCAGCTTTACTTGCTGTATCCCTGCATTCAGAGCTCACTGAATTAGGAGCTATTGTTTTATTCCTCCCCTTCCATCTAAGAGGCAGTGGTGAATGCCGGGAAGTCTCCAGGGGCCTTGCTGTGATTTGATTCCCGCCATTTTTTCCTGCTTTTTTTTTTCCTGAGGAGGCATCGCTCCTTATTGAATCGGCTCCATTACATTTCATCTCCGCCGGGGGAATAGGGGGCCTCGGTGTGGGCCGTGTTGTATCACAAACACAGCAGAAAACAGCGGTGCAGGCAAACAAACAGACAGCAGTCGCCTTGCTGCTGTTCATACACTGATAAGACAGGAGAACGTGTGTGTGTGTGTGTTAGCTTAATTCATCTTTACTTCATGTATTTTGGATGTATTCGCTCTATTTGTGCCCGTAACATCCTTTTCTCTTCGATGCATGTGTATCTGTCTGTTTTGTTGCCATGCCGCACATGTTGGCTATAAATGAGGAGGAGTGACTGTGACGAATCAAAGGTGTGTGGGTGTCGTACACTGAGAGCAGTGACAGGTATGCTGTAGCCTGTAGTGGGTACCCAGATTCTGCCTTGAATGAGACTCCACGCTGTTGACAGGGAAATAAAGTGTCCCAGCTCTGTGCCAGAGCACACATGGCAGCTTTCCACACAACGAACAACTGTAGGTCTCATTCATCTATATAGAAATTTCCACCAGGTTTTGCTTAAAGATAAAGTAATATAGAAATGAAAAAACTGCTTTTATTTAAAGAACTAAACAATCACACACAGAATAACGGTCATCTAACAATCTGTATATGTAAAGTGAGCAAATGCAGATTTTCAGGTATTTTATTTTGACAGTTATAGGAAAATAAGGAGATAACGAGCTATGTAATGCACTGTAAAAAAAAAACAAACAAAAAACATAACTTTGTTTTTGCAGCTGAGAAGCTATTTTCAGGTTTTTAAACCTAAAAATATTGGGACAATATTGGGACTTTGCTTTGACAAGGAAATAAATGCTATTATATAATTCTGGAAACCATTTCAATTTAAAACGTGAAATTTGTCATTTTTACATTTTTATTTTTCAACCAAGTATAAACAAGATTTTTATCCTGGATTAAAAAATGTGGTATTTTTACAGCATTTTTCATACTTTTTAGATTCTTTGTGTATGCTAAAAAAATAAATTTCTTCCAACATGACGGTAATACAACTTAATTAGTTAACAAGTATTAAAACCTTTTTTTAATAAGAAAAAACAAAACAAATATAAAGCTTTCAAGTTTCCTTTTAAAGAGCTTTAAGTTGCTCTGGTTAATTTCACAATACAAGAACCTACTTAATGTTGGAAAACAGCAAAAATAGTCCAGCTTGTTTCTTTAAAGTCTCCCATCAGTGATCCTAAAAAAAAAAAGACAACAAAAAGTCAAACACACTAATAATTACATTTAGAGCCCTATGCAAATCAGCACCTCGCCAAGTAAACACTGTATGACTGGGGCATCAGAAACCACCTTTCACTCTCATTATCCCCAACAATCCATTTAGCATCAGACACCTCCTGGTGTTTATCCTGCTCCAGTTTCTGTAATCCCACACATCTGACCTGAACATGTCTCCTAATCTGTTTATCTCATCTGTTTGGACAACAGTCTGACTATCCGGCACATTTACATAATATCTCTGGTTATTTTGAACCTTAGCACTTATATACATGCCATTATCTCTTGGATCTTTTAATCGTATCATTCTAAGCCGATATGAGAGTCTGCTTTAGTAGAGAAATTGTGGAGAAATGGCTGCTCTTCCTGCCAGACTGACCCCGAGCTGTGAGAACTTGCAGCTGTGACTTTTCACTCTTTTCACCACCATTACAACAAGCTCAGTCACATCCCTCCGTGCCTCAGCTGCTGGGCTGTCTGGCACATAATGTGCCAATGGTCTCGCCATCAAAATGTTGGCTTTCGCTGCAGTGAGGAATATGGATGTGTGTTCTCACCACGTTACTGAGCAGAACAGGATGTCTTACTGCAGCCTGGGGAACATTGCTGCTTGGGAGGTCACTGCTGCTGCCTGAAAATGTCCCTCTTAAATCGTTACCGCAGCTCGCAAACGAGAACAGGGACAGGATTTTGAAATTCTGCCATCAAAGTCAGACTTTTAATTAGAAATATTTGCATAAGAAAGAGATAATTGACAACTTCAGGACAGTTTTTTAATATACAGAAGAAAACTTGAGGGTGTCTGTGGCTGAACCTTCAAATATATATATATATATATATATATATATATATTTCATTTAATGCAAATAGTTTTTAATACTTTAACTTTATTTGTGTGGCTTTTTCAGTTTTTTTATGTTGTTTTAGATACACTTAGTCACATCCAATTTCTCTAATTTATGATCTGCTTGATCCATTTAAGAAGCATTGTTTAATTTTATCCTCAGAACTGACTCTGATAGCTTGTTTTTTTTTAGAAGGACTGGAGGACCCCACGGCACCCTGGCTGTAGGAAAACCCCTGATCATTATCAGTCTATCACCGTGTTGGTATGACGCCATTGTGCTGATATGTTGTGTCTGGATTAATCCAAACATGGTTCTGTGTATTATTGCATAACTACTCTGCAACAGCACCTGGTCTTCCAAAAGAACATCATCCCATTTCATAAACCGCTGTCATCCTAATGAAGAGAGGTTTCTAGAAGAAACATTAAGAATAATGAATAACATCTATAGTCTTTTTTGTTTTGACAGTGATTTTAATTTAATTCATTTGAACCAATTGGATTTTTTTTTCTTTTTTTCTCATTTCTGACACTTAAATACTTGGTCTTTGGGGTTAATTTGCTGGGAAGTTCACTCTTATTTACAGTGTTTTCCAGTTGTTAATGTTTCTCTGTGTATAAGGAAGGACTTTGGATTGTTTGAAAGCTACTTTGTTCTGCTCTCCTAATTGCTGGGCAGCAATAGTTGCTTCTTTAGAGCCATTGCTGAAGTGATTTTCCCCTTGGCTTTGCGTTGACAGTGACCTATAAACTTCCCAAAGTCCTGCTTCTCTAGATTTTGGATGACTGTCTGTCAATCAGTGGATCAAGGGCCTTTGATTGTTGGCTTTGTTTCTGTTTTATATGCATGACCATGTTTTCCAAAAGCTCCAGAGAACTTTCTTTTTTAGGCATTGGTTGATTTCATTGTAAAATGAATGGAAAATGACAAACACTGAAGGGCAAACCTCTGCTGCTCACATCTGTTGTTTCATCAGACAAACATCCATTTAAAATGATCCCCAGATCAGCATGTCACATTCAAATTACTGTTTGTTGCTCTAGAGCAGGAGCTTGGTTATATTTCAGTAAGGCTTTGTCAGCCACCATCTGCTGCTATAGGGTGGGATGAGTTGTAAAGACAGGCCTGTTCACTTATGAGTGTCATCCTTGGATCAGAGCCAAGGGCTGCAGACAGGAGAGGATGTGGAAGGGGTACGGTTCAGTGGCTGTTTAGGGGTCATTTGGACGTTTTCAGGCTGGAAAAAGAGCAGACTGTTCCAAACTTTACTTCTAGACATCTAAAGTGGAAAATCAGCAACATCAGGATATTCTTCTAGTGATGCCTCAGCTGAGTCTACAGTAGAATAGGAACAGGTGACACTTAAAAGCTTTAAGTTTTTAAATTACAAGAGCCTTCTCTTGAATCATGGGGAAAGAGCAAGTTGTTCTTAAAACCAGCTAGATTCAGTATTGGCAACATTAATTTAACTCTTTAAAGACGGACGTACCTTCCAGCTTCTGCATTCAGAACTGTTTATTAGTCAAAAAGAACTGCTTTATGTTCGTTTTGGCCTGTTTAATGAGGGTGTAATGATGATAAATTAAAAACCTACCCGTTTCACAGTCATGTTTGTCATCTGAATATGGCAAACATGATAAATCTCTTCAAAGCTGAGAATATCAGTCACAACTGATTTAAACCCATCCAATTATATCTTTACTCATATTCCTTAGATGGTTGATGTCCAATTAGCAGAGTCTTAAACTGAGTTATAACAGGATAACAGAATTGCTCTGATCTGTATTGTTGACTAACACTGTGAGAGGGATTATGTCTCATGTTTCATTAATGACTATCGGGGGAGGGAAGAGTGGGGGGGAGTTAAACATTAAATAGCCGACGTCTGTTGTGATCACGCCAAAAATTACCACCGTATGAGTCCTAATCAGGAGCCAAATGTGTGAGTAATTCAAGATTAATACTGTTGACTAATCTGTGAGAAGTTTAGTATGGGATGGATGGATGGATGGATGGATGGATGGATGGATGGATGGATGGATGGATGGATGGATGGATGGTGGATGGATGG
>JAUZNJ010040778.1:0-10247 GCA_034780135.1 Jordanella pulchra | reverse complement strand
AAAGAAAGAAAGAAAGAAAGAAAGAAAGAAAGAAAGAAAGAAAGAAAGAAAGAAAGAAAGAAAGAAAGAAAGAGAGAAAGAGAGAAAGAAAGAAAGAGAGAAAGAAAGAAAGAGAGAGAGAAAGAGAGAAAGAAAGAAAGAAAGAAAGAAAGAAAGAATTTAAATAAAGGGAAATGAGATAAAAGGAAGCAAGGAAAAGAGACCCGAAGAAAAACCCCAGAAACAAAGCAAGGAACAAGAGAATAAAACAGCAAATTTTGTCAAAATGTTTTATAAACTGATTCATGCTTTAATGAAATGAAGACTTCCTCTTTTTACCTCTAAACACATTTTTTGAGAAAAAATGAAATATTTCCCCAAGTATCAAATCTACAAAGATGTGACGTCAAGTTTTTTGTCAAACACTTAAATATTCAGATATCTAAATGGTCCAAAACGCATAAATGAAACGAAGACAGTAAAAGGCCAGAAAAAAGTAAGAAACTCATCATTCCTTGGTTGGAAAACTAGCATGACTTTCTGTCCCAGGAGGGAAAATCGTCCCGTTTCCAGCACTCTAAGGTCCACCATCAGGTGTGCAATCATGCAGCCTCATACGTCCACATGCAGAGCGACAGACGGCGGCTCTCGTACCGTAATGTGGCAGGTGTTCAGCAGGGATGACTATCAGCTGTCCAGACTGCGGGTCCCTGGCAAACTGGTAGGGAGGGGGCATGGAGCCCGGCAGGGAGGGGGGGTAGCCTGGAGGGAGTGATTGGTGGAGGGGGGAGGGACCCAGGCCTGGTTGACAGAAGAGGATATAAAACAGAGAAGAGTTAAAAACAAACAGGACACACTGAGCTGAATCGAAAGCATTTAGAGGATTTTCCCTCCATCCAGATTTTAGCCGCATCTTGTTGTTTTTAGCCTCCGTGTCTAGACAGAAAAAACCCTGAGGGACTTCTGCACAAGCATGTGGCTCTGTGTTTAGTGCTATCAGATGGTGCTTACATAAGTTAGTGATTGTGTGTAGCGTAGGAGAAGCAAGAGTGGAATGTCCAGAAAAGACCAGGAATGTCTGAGGCATCTGACCCCCACCCCCCACCGGAGGACAACGCCTCCCTCTTTTACAGGACCAATTACAGCCAGCCACATGTGCACTAGGAGAGCATGTTTGGAGCACGATGACAGGTGGAAACATGGAGAGGTTGCTGGAAAAGGTCAAAGGCCGATGATCTGAAATACAAAGTTAGCAGCCTCTGTCCTGCATCACTTGTTCCAAATATACACTCCATAAAAAGTCACTCTTTAATAAAAAAGGTTATTGGTTTTTATTGTAAAATAAAGTAGCGAAAAGCATAATAAAAATAACAGTATGCTATACCTGTATATTTCTACATTTTTTATTTGGAAAAACTCAAGAGTTTTATCTAAACTCCAAACCTGTTTTTTTATTTTCCTCACAGCGTTTTAGACATTAAAGGAAAACATTTTTTACTTTAACCTGCTTAAGTGCCTATATGTCTATAAATCCCAAGAAAAAAAAACCCAATCAGCCTTTAGTTAGTAGCGTTTTAGGGCCCATTTAGGATTATATTATATAAATATAAAGAGAATTTAGCATTTTGTGAGCACTGGTATCTTTTTCTTTTTTAAACCTTCCATTAAAAAGAAACAAGATTGGCACTTTTATGTTTATTTGGGGAATTATTTTAAGAATCTAATGATGATTTAAGTGCAAAAAGTAAGAAAATAGCCAAGAATTATTGTCTAACATATAACATTAAAACCCAAAGTGCTGATGTATAAAATATAGAAATCAATGTGTGATTTTTATTTATTTATTTTTTTTAACTAAGTGTTTAATTTTCCCCATTTTCATTCAGGCCTTGAATCTGGTCCAAGACAAACCCACATGCTTCCATGCTTTTCAAGGCTGCATAAGAACCCTAAAAACTGACGTTATCCTTTGGATCAACCCAAACCCTCGTTATGACATCATCCAAAAATGTCAAAGAATCTGAAAACATTGTCTTGGAAATATTATTTAAATATTTGCATCCAACAGTTTGCAAATGTCATCGGAGACATTCCCATTCACACACCGTATGGAGAGCCGGACAGCCACACTGGGGGGGCTCCAGGCCGAGGTATCCAGGGGTGAGAGGTCAGGGTTGAAGGGTCGGGAGGCCACCGCCCAGCCCCTGCCAGAGTGGCTCCTCCGGTGACCATGAGGTTGGGGGTCATGAGGCTGGACGTCATCATGCTAGGTGTCAAGCCGCCAGACAAAGGGGCGGGGTGCATCGGAGTGAAGTCAGGCAGATTCTTGGTCTCTCTGAAAGGAGAAACAGCATCAGATACTGGCTTTAGGAGCAACAATAAAGGACATGGAGTGTGCTGGTGGCATTTCTACACAATATAACAAAAGACTACGATCTATTTTATTGGGATTTTATTAAAATAAAAACAATGGGTGGCAAAAATAAACACATCTCCCAGAACACACCGTCCCAAAGGTGGAACATGATGCTAGAGCCATCATACTTCAAAGGAGGATGTAACTAAACCCAGACACCTTTTAACTAAATGGCCTAGTCAAAGTAAATCCAACTAGAAAACAGGTTTTTCTCATCTTTGAACATTCAAACCTCGAAAGAGGAGGTAGATCTATGAGGGATTCACCCAAAGAAGCTCACTAAACTTCTTCGTTCTTTAAACTTGAACACTGGTTTACAACTTAAAATCCCAAAGAAATACAATGAAGTTGGTGGAAGTGACTTCCGCCCATGAATACCTCTGTAAGTTAGAGTAAATACAGCATAAATCATGTCAGAGTAAACAGAAATCATTGGCTTGGAAAAGCAGCGTCACCTGATGACTTTCTCTTGCTCGCGCTCCAGCCGGCCAGCCAGCAGTCGCTCATCATGATGGCGAGCGCGGTCCTCTCCTCGATCCTCATCTACAAACAGGACAGCATTTTTAGAAGGCGTGTCTTGTCGTTGTTTGTTTTTAAACCCCCTCAAATGTTACAATCCATTTACGACGACAAGCGAAAGGAGACATAAATGAGCAAACGATCTGTGGTGGAAATTAAAAAAAAAAAAAAAAACATGTGTGTGACCCAGAGAGAGGATGAGGTAACACCAGTGGGATAATAGGGTGCATGACACAGCCTGTCAAAACAAGATGAGAAGCTGAAAAAAACATCAGCCTGAACTCAAACGGTGCATGCATTCATACTGTTATAAAAAACCCACTAAAACATGAGTAACAGAGTGACAGTTTCAGCTCCTCCAGTCAACTATACTCAGTTCATACTGTAGAGAAGTGTGAACGTGCCACCGCCGCCTCATTACTGCATTAACACACCGAGGGGCCCAGAATCCACTGATTGTCAGGGCCAATGGTTGGAGAGAGAGAGAGAGAGAAAAAAAAACTGACAGCCGTGCTCAACCATGCTGTGCAAAATAAACATGAGGCTCTCCAACCCACATCCCCCCGGACCCTCCTCCACCTCATCAGTGCAGACTGAAGGTCCCCCGGCAGCTGAAGGGTTTAATACATGTTCTGCTGAACCATTCAGGTCCCCTCTCTGTGTGTGACTGAAGCCTCCAAAGGGACAGGATACTTTAACAATGGCCTATCTGCTCTGTAGGAAAGGTTTCTGTTACCAAGGCTACACAGAGTCCGGCCCACATGCTAGCTGCTGCATCAGAAAGATCGTCAGGAGCAGTGAGCCGCTCTTCGCTCCCTTTCCTCATCCTGCCATGCAACAGATCCATACTTTACACTCAACAGTAAAAAAATAAAATAAAAACTTGACAAAGAATTTAGGAAAAACTGGAAGGAAGGACATGATCAGGAAGGGAGGATGGGAGGAAGGAGTCACAGAAGGAAATAAGGTAGGGAAGGAAAGGTAGGAACAGCACAGGGAATGAAAGAGGACACAAGGAAGGGAGAAAGGAAAGACATCAAATGGAGGACACGTGAAGGAAGGGATTAGGATACACGGAAGGAGAAATAAGAAAGGATGAATATTAGGGCTCAAATAAGGAAACAAAGAATATAAAAAAAGAAGGAAGGAGAAAAGGACAATGAAAGAGGCACATGAGGGATGAGGGGAGAAAGGAAAAGACAAAGGACAGAAAGGAGGACACAAGGAAGGAGTGGCCTATAATGAAGGGCACGAGAAGGAAGAGATTAGGATACAAGGAAGGAGAGAGAAAAAAAGATGGCTAACAGGGCTCAAATATGGATCTAAATAAGGAAGGGAGTAGTAAAGGGCACAATGAAGGACTGAGGAAGGAAAGATGAGAGGACACAAGGAAGGATGGAAAGGAAATAAAGAAATACCAAAAGGAAGAGAAGAAGTAAGGATACAGCGAGGGAGGAAGAAAGGAATGAAAAGATAAGAAAGAGAATAAAGATAGAAAGGAAAGGATTGAGCAAAGTAAGGACATGTTCAGGTGCGCCTTTGAGCAAGGCACTTAACTGCAAATGAAATTCTGATCTGCACATCGTAGCATAAAAAAAGAACACAGAGGAAAAACTCTGCACAAGCTACATTAGCTTCCTGCAACAGGAAGTTGGTTTCTACTTGCCTCTGATTTGATAACGGATTAAAATGACCCAGAAGAGACCACTACCAAACACCAGGAGGGCTGAACCAATCAGAGCCTTCCTCTTTTTCCTCCTCTGAGCTCTGCTTTGGGAGACGCCAACTTTGGAAATGGCGACGGCCTTTTAAAAATCTGATAGTAAAGGAAAAAAAAACTGCTTTCTCTGAGATGCATACAGATGCAGATGATAACAGTTTGTAGTGTTTACCTCCAAATCCTTTTGTTTTTGTTTATATAAGCTAAATTTGCATTTCTCTAAAATATACCAAGGTGAATTATTCTTTTTAATCACCAGATAACGATTTACTACTAGAAATGTCATCAACATCCCTCTGATGGATGAAACCTAACATTTTATGTTTAGTACTAGAGCATGACCGCTTTATTTGCATGCATTTCAAACTGATATCACCAGCATAGCGGTTTTGTTACGATGCATCCATCTATGCAGAGCCAGAGTAAGAAAACAGTAGGAATTCAGATTCAGCCGTTGTCACTTCAAATACAGTTGCAGTAAAGGGAGGAGGAGACATTCTGATCTACTTCATTAGCCACACATCCAGCGATCCTCCTCATCCTCTCTTTGCATGCCATTTCAACAATTTTAAGTAGTCAAAATGAAAGCTGCACAACAGATCACAATGCAGTAAGGATCAACTTTCTATAAGCTGAAACAGAGATGGGCTGCGATGTTGTAAGGATAGAAAGGAAAATAGCACAGCGAGGAGAATGTGGGTTAATCGCAGCCATTACAGAAATACAAACAGACGTATGTTCTGCTCAGCTCTACTGTGATGGCACACTGAAACACAATGAAGCTACTGCACAGAATGACAGAATACCTGCAGAACTGAATGCAGCAACATTTTCACACTTTGTGTGGATTGCTTTGTATTTTGTTTTGGAGTAAAAATCAATTTTGTTTTATTGTTTTATAGGGATTTGCTGCATTCTAGTCTGAGCCACACATACAAGCCTACCTTAACACGTGTTAAAGCACGAGGAATCAGCGAACGCTGATCCCATACCGACTTGTTAAAGGAGCGTCCCATTCCCAAAATAAGTGCCAACAGAAAGAGGGAGGAGAAGCCCGGGGCAAGAGGACTCAGCCCAAGAAGAGCTTCTCAACAGGACGCCCGGGTGTGGAAATAAAAAACCAGCAAACATTTATAGTTACTGCTGTACACACAACATGGAGTTACTCCAGATTGAGCCATCGCTTAGCAACACCACCAGGGTCTTATTGTAATTCAAAGCCTGCTTGTAGCTCTCCACAGTGCTCTGGAATGACAAGTTGAACACAGAGAGGGTAGAAAGAAGAGAGCGGAGAAAGTAAAGGGGGCCTGAGGTGGGACGAAGAGCGAGCACCTCTACAAAGGCTTCCTTAGAAGGAAGGGTGGAGACCCGACCCATGAAAAGAGCAAGAGAAAGAAGGAGAGGTGCTGAATGGTGTGAGGACAGAGAGAGCTCAATGGCACCCTGCGCGGAGACCAAAACGAGGACAAAGACAAGACACCGAGCAGGAACCTTATAGCTGCGTGACTTTGGGGGTCCAAGAATAGCATGCATCGCTACCATGCAGCAGGAGGGCCGGCAGGTTCACAGAAAACGGCCCAGGAGACGAGCTGGGAGGTGAGCCAGGGGCCAGAATCAACCGAATGTTTTATTAAAATCAGACGACTAGAAACCAGGAGAGCTCAACTTATTCTAACTAGAAAACACCAACAGGTCGTACAAAGTCATCGGTGTGGAAGTTGTAACCGAGTCAAACCGTTCAAAGTTGGTCGTCATTATCAGTGAGGTGTTTTAAAATAAAGGAAAGAGAAACAAAGGGAGTCTTTCTACAGAAAACTACAAGTCTGCTGTTCATTCCGGCTGCGGAGGGAAAGAGAGAGCACAACTTTCTGCAGATAACAGGAAGGCTGAATGGATAACAATACAAGTCAATCTTCCAGCCCATTTCTGTTATGGTTCAAGTCAGATTTAGAAGATATTGGCAGAAATATCTATTTATTGTTTTAACAAAGCAAGCAACCAGAAGCGGATAGTTACTGTTTACATTTACAACAACAACTTTTTATCATTTTAAAAACTACACTGGATACTTTTTAGTTTTTATTTTGCTTGAGTATAAATATGCCAAATTAGGGCTTTTCTCACTTAACTACAACTCCTCTGGCTACTTTACCATCTAAGCTAGCCACAAAAACCCAACTGTATTGCTAACATTAGGTTTTGAGATACTAATAGCCGAAGAGGTGTAGACTGTGAATCATTTAGATTTTTGCCGTTTTGATTTTTACGATCCTGTTTGTAAAACGAATGCTCTCACATGCAGCTTGTGTGACCTCGTCTCCAACTCCTGACCCACAGAGTTGGAAGGTCAAAGCTTTGCAAAAATGGGGGGCAGAGATCAGCCCTATCGGACACAGGTCTTAGTGTAGAAGGTCTGGTTACGACAAAGCAGACACAGCACACATTTGAAAGCCTCAAAAGTTAAACAGCTTCAGATTAAACAAAACTTCACTACAAATAAGGAGAATGTTCTGATGAACGAGGAGGATCTACACTGAGCTGGAAAGAAGAAGCTGGCATTAACAGGTCTGATGACAAACCGTTTCTTTCCACTAAATGTACGTGTCCAATCGGTTCCTTGAATTTCAACGTCTTTGCGGTAAATTGATCAACCGTAAAATAAGGTTCTGCAAAAACGTTTTTACAGATGAGTTGGTCTCAGTTTAGCCTGACAGCGGGTCGGTAAGTTTGACAAAGCGCCACACAGTTTAAAGCAACACCATCAAACCAGTTAAAGAGGAATGAAGGGCGTTACCTTTAATAGCGGTCTGCAGCAGGGGTCTCTGTGAGTCTGAGCCTCCACCGGTCTGTTTACTAGCACTTCCGCTGTCTCTCTGTCGGGCCACGGCGACAGCAATCCCCACGGGAGGATGTCGCACCTCGCCCTCTCCTTCTCTACCAAAGGACCGGGCGCTGTCTGGCCGCTCCTGTTCCCTCTTCAGCTGAGGAGGGACCCTCATGGCTCCTCGTTCCTTGTCCCGATCCCTCTCTCTTTCCTTTTCCCTTTCCCCAACTGTTCCGATGTTGCCCAGACCGCCAAAAGGCCCCCGCCCGTCGATAATGTGCCTGGAAGAGGCGGGCCCTTCGGCGACAAAGTTTCCGCTGTATTTGATCAAACTCTGCATGGCTGAAACCTCCGCTGAATCTGGATGTTCTCCAGCGCTGGACGCTCCAACCAACGGCGCCCCTGGGTGATAGAGACCTGACTGGTCCAGGTAGCGCCGCTGACTCCCCTCCTCGGCTGCGCGCCCATGTCCGTGTGTTTGTGGGGAGTGACTGTGGGAGGACTGTGAGCTGTTGGGCCGATGCGATGTCTGAGGGGAACTGGACTTCTGCGTTTGTGACGACTGGCTGTGAGGAGTGGAGAGATTGTGTCCGTGCTGGGCGGCCAGAGCGGCCATGTGATTGGTGGCGTAATTGGACGAGGGGCTCATGGCCCTCCACTTCGGCTCTCCCCCGATCCGGTCGGTGCCGACCCTGAGGGAGTGTTTAGGGAGGTCTCTGGTTTCTGGGCTGAAGCGTGATTGGCTGGAGGAGAAAGATGTGTCCTGACTTCGTTTACCAAGAGAACCATTGGAACAAATGACAGAACCTTCCTCTCTCTGATTGCTCACATCGCTAGACTGGGAGAACCGTGGATGCTCATGAAACCTGAAGCTCTCCCTCTCCCTGTGTCCGTCTCGTTCAAGCTCTCTGTCTCGGTCCCTTTCTCTGTGTTTGTTGTCACGGGCCTGAGAGGCTATCTGGATGGGCCCCACCCGCTCGTCGTAAACCTCCACAGAAGGCACATAGGTGGGCGCACTGACTCGCTGCTCTCTGGCTGTAGAAACTTGAGGAAGGCCAGCGCCAGACTGCTGCAGGGGAGGGGGGAGGACGTAGGAGATGTGCAGGGTCCCGGCTGACATGGCCACCGACTCGTTCCTCCTCTGTCGCTCTGAATGAGAATTGGAGTTGTTGGCGTTAGAGTTCTGGTTGTGGTGGGATCGAGAACCGCCTTCCTCTTCCCGACCCCGTCTGTCTTTTTCCAATCCATGAAGTCTGCCATCGCCTCCACCACCACCAGGTGGGAAAGAAGGCTGTGGAGGCGACAGTCTGGATCTGGCCTCCACCGCTGACTTGTGCTGGTGAGGATGGAAGGACCAACCATCCCTGTCTCTGTCCGTGTCCTGGTCCTTGTCTTTGTCTCGATCTCTAGTCGCTCGGCGGTCGTCCTCACTTCGCCCGTCTTGCGTCAGATCAACCACGCTGTGCGGCCGCGTGTCTTCACGCAGCCTCTCTCTCTCCCTGTCCCGCTCCCTCTCAGTCCGATACGTCCTGTCTCTGCCCCCGTCCCGGGAGGACCTCTGAGGAGGCGTGGAGCTGGAGGGGGTGGTCGACGCTGCAGATGGAGGGTGAAGAGGCGACTGGCTCAGCGATGACGACATGAAGTATCCATCTGGACAAAAACAATGAGATTAATAATTTATCTATGCATCATTTGAATTATTATGAAGGGAAACACAATATAAATATAAATCAATAATAAATCTGCCCCAAAAAACCCTAAACAATAAGAGGTCTCCTACAATGATTAAAAGGACTCATGAAGCCAACAGGACAGCAAACATCACACTTATTACTCTTAACACATTTTTTTTACATTACTTTCAATAACTTCAGTGTATTTTTAGAGAATCCATTGTGTTAAACCAATAGAAAGTACTATATAATTAAAACTCGTAGAAGTAACATGGGTATTTTTATTCTGTTTATTCCTAAATATATCGTTATATAGTTCATTGTTTAAAGAGTGCAAAGATTGTTGAAGGAGGATGTAACCCTTATTTATAGATACTGGTCTCAGTGATAGTGGTACTAAATGATGACTGACCTTTGTGAGGGTCATAGAGAGGATGCTGAGAAAGCGGGGAGGCCTCCAGGCGGCCCAGGGACAGGTAAGGACTCGAGTACAGGCTGCTTGGAAGCGGAGGGTAGCCTGGAAGGACAAAGAAGAAGCTCATTATTGTTAAAAGTAAATCATTTACTGTTTCCAGAGTAATTATTTTAAGTTTTTCATTGAGTTTTGGTCCTTTTAAAGCAGGTTGACTGTGGAAGATACTCTGAGTTAACTTTCTGGGTAACTAATGAACATAATGATGATCAATAGATGTATTATAGGTGTGTTATAATAAGTCACTAAAAGTGTTGGTGTTTTTTGTAACAGTTGGAAAAGGAGACATTTCTTTTAACCAATTTTAAAATTTCTATATATCTGTCCATCTTTTGTCCTCACTTTCCACTAAAAATCTAACTCTTTCTGAACGTGGCCAACAACTGATTAGCTGATATTAGATGAATCTATTTAACTTTCTTGGAGCTGAGAGCAAAAAACTGTGTGATCTGAAGATGTCACACTTTACAAAGTCTCACTTTATGCTGATGATCTGCTACTATTTATTTACAACCTCCATAACACATTCAACTTTGAAGGGAGGGAAGGAAGGAAGGAGGGAAAGAAAGAAAGAAAGAAAGAAAGAAAGAAAGAAAGACAGAAAGAAAGAAAGAAAGAAAGAACGAAAGAACGAAAGAAAGAAA
>JAUZNJ010040777.1:0-10249 GCA_034780135.1 Jordanella pulchra | reverse complement strand
CTATCTATCTATCTATCTATCTATCTATCTATCTATCTATCTATCTATCTATCTATCTATCTATCTATCTAGATATGGAAAATTGAATCATTGACAAACCGCATTAGTTTCTGATTATTGCAACTGCTGACTGAACTGATGAGGCACATGGATTATCTCAGCCTGGCTGTTAGCCTAGTCTGGAGCAGGCTAGGTGCACAGAATGAATTACCATGATGACTTATGTTACTGCTTTTGTAAAATAGATTTGAGGCTCAATTAAGCAAGTATATCTAGAAAACCAGCACTTAATCCCTTATCTTGGTTTTGTGAAATATGCCTCTGTTCTTTTCTGTCTGAGCTTGGCTTGTTTGCTATCCACATCTCCCTTGTTTGTCTGTTTTGTTCTATTCATTACCTCACTAGTAAATTTATCTTCTGTACTGCAGTTCTCCATTAAAATTCACAATCCTACCTGTCCAATTCTTTTAACCTCTTCTCTCTTTCACTTTGCATTTGCATATTACATTTTTCAGTTTATAAAGCTGTCCAGTTTCGGTATGAACTGTTTGGATTGCTCTGTTGACTTGGCTTTCCAGATATTTTTTTCTGTCAGATCATCTGACCTGTTTTGATTCCCTGCCCAGTTTTGGACTTTGTCTCTTGGCTGGTCCCCTTTGCACTATTGGCCTGTGATTTCAGTGAGTCAGACTGTTGCCAACCCAAACCATCCACTGTGTCAATGCTTTTCGGTTTCATTGTTTTCTTCTTTCCTGGAAAGTTTCCAGTGAACAGGGACTAATAAACCTTTCACATAGACCTCATTCTGAGGTGCATTTTTATAGTATTAAAACTGTTTTGTGATGTAGACTTGACAGAAAGCCCATATATTTCATTAATATGAGGTTTTCTGATTCATCATTTCTTATCACTTGTGTTTTTAAAATGTTCACTTCTTTTTTTAAGGTTTTTAATTAATTTGTGTCCTACTGACCTAACTATCCTTCTAGGCCTGACAGCTTTCTCTTGTTCTTTTCCTTTTTCTTGGACCTTGGACACTAACTATCAAGGTGTTCCTTCCGATGTTGTTCTCCATCATCTGTATGTTTTCAGCAGCGTCCCTTTAAGTGTAGCAATTAAATGATAGTTAAGCTCTATCAAATGAACAAGGATAACTAAGTTGTGGTGCTTGTATTACAATAGCATTAATGCCTTGCACGAAACTATCAGATCCCTATTACTATCACTTAAAAACCTTATCTATAAGAGGATAGGCTCAGACTATAGCTGCACACTATAGAAAAAATATGCCATTTGTGATAATATTTCTGAATGCTAAGATAACAAAATATCACGTAACAGATAAATTAACTTGTTAATGTCTTTCTGGGGCTGTATGGTGGCGCTGCTGCCTTGCAGCAAGAAGGTTCTGAGTTCTGTCTCGGCCTGTGGTCTTTCTGCATGGAGTTTGCATGTTCTCCCCGTGCATGTGTGGGTTCTCTCCGGGTACTCCGGCTTCCTCCCACAGTCCAAAAACATGACTGTTAGGTACATTGGCATCTCTCAATTGTTCATAGGTGTGAGTGTGTGCACCCACGGTCTATGTGTACGTCTATGTGTGTCTATGTGTTGCTCTGCAACAGACTGGTTTCCTGTCCTGGGTGTACCCCGCCTTACGCCCATAGTCTGCCGGAGATGGGCACCGGCCCAACTGTGACCCTGACGGATGAAGCAGGAGAGAATGGATAGATGGATGGATGTCTTTCTGTTCATGAGTCATAGGAAATACTCCCCAGATAATTGGTAGTACATCAAATTGTGGGAATATATAGTATGTAAAATCTATTATCTATTTTTTCAATAAATAAGGTTTTATTGAAGCAGATTTCTCTAGATAGAATCTAGTGTTTACAGAATTGAACACCTTAGTTGTTTTCTCTATATTTTAACTGTGTAACAACCTCTTTAAATATTAAAACATTTTATGACTGCACTAAAACAAACATTTAGTGCAGTACGGGTAGCCCAGATATGCAGATTTGCACAGTGATTTGTGTGATGTGAATTTACAACATATTGTGAAGAAAATCTACATAAAAGGAACTTTTAAACACAAACTATCACTCAATTTAGCAGTTAAATACAACCTTGTATTAACATACAGGCAATAAAAAGGCCTACGGAAAGATAGTACTCTTCCTAATGGGCTTTTATACTCTAGGTGCAACTCTGTATTTAAATTCCTATTTTCTTGGTCTTATGTAATATCCACATTTTCTAAGAAATAGATTTTGGGTTTCAAAATTTCAGATGATTAGCTTGGCGGCACTTCAAGATCTAGTTTCTTTTTTATATTTTGTCATGATTCAGTTTCACAAAGTTTGCATTAAAAAAAAACTATTTAATGCATAGAACAAAGGGAAGAATCTTGTAATAATTCAAAAATTATAGTATAATAAAAGTTGCTACATGCAAACAGATTCTGAAGCAGATCTCTCTCCTGGATTTTAAATCTACATTATAATGAATTCCAAACTAGGTTTTACCTAAAATAGATTTATCTAATCTTTAACTGGTTGTGAAAACATGTTAGAAAACATATACAATATAATGTCAAATTGATAGTACTCAGCTTTATTTGTCTATACATCCTAATAAATATGAGCAATTAGACATACTAGATGCATGTCTTGAAGACATAAAAACCTGGATAACAGTGTTTGAAAAATAAATTGATTAGTCAATCAATTCAATTTAATTGCTGCTGCAGTACACAGGGAACACTTTCTTGATCTATATCTTTTTTCCAATTTTGCAATATTTAGTAGAAGTTCAATCCTTATACTTTTATATTCTCTGTGACAACATTCTGGAGAGAAATGTCAGCTGAGTGGCTGCAATCAATCACTGTGTTTAGATCTGGTAACCATCATAGCACAGCCCTGTGGCCTGTTCGGATCAGAAGACTCCTTCATATGCGGCCAACGATTGCAGCCTTCTTTTCGCTCGTTTTGAAATTGAATTTAAGATAATAGAGTTGGGCCTGTTTTTCAGTGCTTAGGCCTGATTCTCTCCTAGACATAGCTATGGGCTCAGCTTTACTGTGACTAAATGTATGTGCTGGTTATCCCCCTGAAAACCAGGTCTCTGCTTGTCTGCTTAATTGTTTATTTACTGGACAGGGCCAGAGCTAGTTTGCCATTGATTTTTCTAATATGGAGCCCTTATAGATTAGTACTTCAATGTTTCTTATGTACATCAACCTCATTATCACTGAACCACTAGTCACATCCACTCACACTGAGATTGGTTCTGCTGGAGGTTACTTGCTAAAATTAAGTTTTTCCTCTCCACTGTCACTGCATGCTAATTGGTGTGAGGGATTGCTGTAGAGTCAGTGACAAAATGTAAGGAAATATCTACTGTTGCCACATGCTCACCCAGGAGGAGGATGCCCTTTAAAGTCAATGATTCCATGCAATCAGCTGGTTTTTGTTAGACAGAAAACTTCAAATCAATCTGACTGTATGATCCGATTGAATTATCCTCTCAAGTACCTTGAGATGGCATGTGATGTGAATTAGTACTATATAAATGAAGTGAATTAAAACTTAATAAAAAAACAATATCACATAAGTAATATTGTATTATGATATGTTAAAGATGTAAATAATTACTGTAGTTATTCACAAGAGTTTAAGATGTCGACCTTAAACTGTAATTCTGTAAATCATCTTTTCTAAAAATTCTGAAAAATTGAAGCTTCAACTTTGGAAATCAATCTGATTTGTAACTAAGACAATTGAAAACAAGATAAGTGTTTACAATGTTTTATTAGAGTTTTAGATATTGATAATATGCAGTAATGAAGCTCTGGTATTCCTCTTGTGGAAGAAAACTGTTTTGTCTCTCAACAGTCGGTGCTGTACCGATGTTATCTTAGGTCACAGTAGGTTAAATACATGTGAATTTTTTCCAGTTAAAAGACCTACTGTGCTGTTTCGTGTCATGCTGTGAGCCTCCTGTGGCTCCCAGTGTAAACAGAGACTCTTTAACAACAGCTCAAGCATTCTTACTCTTCTTTTTCCCCCTCAATGTTATAAATATTGCAGTGACTGTGAATGCAATCTAAGATTATTAATAATATAGAATAAATGTAATGCACAGTTATGTTTGTCTTTGAATATTAGCAGAAGTGTGTTGCTTCTGGAATATGTAAGTTGTTTCTCTTGTGCCCCATCTACCTACTGAAATAATCAACTTCAAAGTCATTTTTACTCATGATAATAACAAAAATTATTAGAAGTATTAGAAGCCTTGATAACCCTGCTGCTATCCTCCCTCATATATCCAGAAGCTTATTACAAGCCTGCTACTACTCTTTGTACGTTTGATTAATCTACATATGTTTTCTTCTTTTTGTAGCATAAGATAAGACTATAAAAAAAATAGTTTCAAAAATTAATAAAAATTGATGACAGATAAGTATTTTAGAGAATGTCAATAGATTTATCAGGTTACAGACCAAGCTGGATACTGCCCACTCAGGTAACAGTTCAAGTGCAATTCTGCATAATGTTAAAGTTGTCAATTTTCAAACAGAATGAGGAAATTGACAATTGTTTGAATATCAGCCATTGGCAACAAAAGAGAACTAAGCTATCTGAATTAGCAGAAGCATAGCTGTATACACAGATAAGAAGATGACACACAATCAACCGGAAATTACTTCAGTGCATAAAGATATGCAACAGTAATTGATGAAGCTGTGCCAACAAACAAGAACGTTGTCTTCATGGTAGAAAATCAATATTGAGTCTATAACGGGAGCTATCGCTTAAAATCCAAACAATCCACAGAGCGTTGAAAGTGATGGTGGAGCCAATCATGACTGGTGCACTTGGAAGCAACTTCATCATCACAAAGGCTTGGCAGGGAGCATTAGATCTACAGTACCACACAGCTGTTGGTCATTCTAGGAACAGCTCTTACATTGTGGAAGTGCTATGCCTCTATATCCTTGCAAGAAATAGCTACAACATGATTTTAAGTTCTAAATAGAACACCATTGCTGGTGAAAATAGTCAAATGATAATAAGGTAATAAGTACCAATTTAAGATGATTGATATTATTCATCTTATTCTTAATGGTGCTTTAAAAGATTAGATTGAACATTTCTTAATGAAATGAAAAACACTGTCCTATTTTTCATAACAAAGTTTTTAATATATCTGTATTAAGGGTTAAATGCTATTAAGCAGTCTCCAAACAATTATGTAAATATTTTGTTCTTATATCTAGCCAGTTTTGACTCTCAAATATAAAATAAAACAGTAAAAATCAAATTGTTTTCACAAAGAGGTGAAATATATGAAAAAGAAATGTCCATACAATACAACTTTCTTCACTAATAACTATAAGTTATATCAACAGTGTGTAAACATATATTATAAAAGGTTTGATTGACAGGAAAATTTGTCTGTCTTCTGTCTGACTTAGCTGCTTTGACTATTACCTGTCCATATAATGTGAAATGTTTTTGTAAGTGTTAAGTAGGATTAGCCACTGACCAAAGATGTACAATCTTAACCTTGAGATATTGCAGACATAAGGATCATGATGGTGATGATTTGATGAAGACAAAGAGGAAAAGAGCAGCTGAGGGAAGGATCTAAGCAGAGAACTTGGGATGAATGAAGGATGAACAGTACATGCAGCAAAACCTGAATGGAAACAGATGATCTAACAGACAAAAGGCTTAGGACCAGCATAAGAGTTTTAATCAAAATGCACAGAACATGGTCTGTGAAAGAACTAAAATAATCGATACCAAGGAATGCATTAACATCTCTTTTTAAAAACTCCAGATGGACCACTACATGTGAACTGTTGGGCCTGCTGGTGTCACCTCACTGAAGGCTGTTCTAAGAAACTATTAGTTAATTTGTTGACTGAATAAGTCTGATAAAAGAATAATCTTGTCACTGGCACTGAATATAGTTCTGGATACATCAGTACTTTGGAAACATTGATATGACTTCCTCCTGAAAGGTTAGGTGTCTCTTTATGTATTTTAGTTCTATTATTTACTGACTGGTCTTTAATGTAATCCAGACCAAATTCAGCAGTAAAATCTATCTTTCTCTGCTGTGTATCATGACAGGACCTCATCCCAGATTACTTATGTTTTCTCAGTTTCTGTGTACGAGGTCTCTATTTTTTGTTTCTTTTTGAGAGACTTATGGAGTAAATATTGATCTCTATGGGTAGCCTCTGGTAGCCCCACATCACAGGCTATTATTGTACACAAACTTGCAAATCTCTGTGCCAAACCCTTCTATTAAATACGCTCCAAAGTAGTATCAGTAGTTCCTTTGCTGCATTTTCTTTGTTTGCATTTTAATAAACATGCAAAAATGTGCATGTTTCTTGTAGTTAGAGCATGCTATGGTTGACAATAGACTGGTTCGAAATCAGGTGAAGTTAGAGCAGTCTGACACTCAAATACTCCCCCAGAATGTCTGTCCTTATTCAGTCCACACTTCTTCGCTGGAGGGCACCAGTCAAATATGCCCCTTTTATTCTTTCTGCATTTCCCTTCTTCCAACTGCTCTGCTTATCTGTTTGTGTTTTATTCACTCAGCCCTAGGTGCTGTCTCCTGGCAAGACACAGAGAATAAGCACCATTAGTCACTGGGGACCTCCTGAGGAGCATCTCTTGTCGTAGGTCAGCACAACATGGAGAGAGCCAACACAGAGGGAGGTGACCCCTGACTGGCACGACAGACACTGTGCCAGAATAGTGTCGACTAGTGGGAGAAAGCTGGGCAGCCAATTATACAGAAGAAAAGCAAAGAGCAAAGTATGCCACAGCTTAAATATTGTGACAGAAACAAAGAGAAGGATAACATCAACCACAGTTGTGCTTTGGACAGGTTGTAACTTAGAATTGATCTTAAAGAAAAACTATGGCTGAGATTTGTAGCATTTAGACAGCCTTTGAATTCCAGCATGGTTTCCAAGCTGATGTTTTCATTTGTTTTATTTAAATATATCAGTTTTTTATGTTGTGCTAAATACTTATGTGTTGATTCTCTGAGGGGATACTGTATCTTCATGAGAGCTACAGGCTGAGTGCAAAGAGATCTCTGACACATGTTCAAGTGCAAACTAAATAACAAATGTCTGGTTTATAATATCCTGGTGGTTCCCCAAAATGCAAAACATCACCCAACCACAGGACATCTGCTTAGTAATCATTGTCTTATTTGCTTCATTATGGATAAAAAGAGGCTCTAAATATGTCAGCAGGAAACCTACAAACACATATCAAATGTGACACTTTGAATGGACTCTAGACAACAAAAAGAAAACAGTTTTGCTCATAAAAGTTAAATTACCAGGTGTTTGTTTGTCTGGGAAATTACGGATTTCTTTAACAACCATTGATAGTTAAAGCAAGTTTCTAATGGAGTGTAGTGGTACAGTAGTTTAGCATCTTAATTTCCATAATGAACACAACTTGTTGTAAATTGAAGCTCTTTGGTTCTGCTTGTTGTTTCTCTTGTGTCTTAATTTACTATAAAAAAAAAACATTTTTTTTTTTAGATTTACTATTTTTAGATTATTTGGCCAAGCTCAGTCATTGCTTTAGCTTTCCCAGATTGCTGTGTTTCACACCTGTAATAGTAACGGTCCACCAGGTACTTTTTCTCTTTGTTCATCAATAAATCTGCCAAAAAAATAGTCGTGTGAATTATTTTAAGAATTTTTAAGACAAATATAACTTTTAACATATCCAAAGAAACTGGCATTTTTATGTTATAAATACTTAAATTGTGTGAAATAACCAAAAAATGAAAAAACGGATATTCATTCTCAACAAGTTTTCCCTTTGTAAACACCAAATATGAACAGGTCCATAATTTTTTGAGATGACAGAAAATTTATTTAAACTAAAATACAGTTTCACAAGCAGTTTTGTTTGCCGGAATCATTTCATTTAATTACTACTACTTGATAAAGTCCAGTAATAACCAGACATTTTTATACACCCTGCTGTTTGAAGCAGTTTCTGTCCAATTGAAGGCAGAGTCCAACTCCACAGTCCTCAGTCATCCAAGGGTTGCTCGTTTTGCAGAGGGATTGCTCTCTGGGTTGCTCTCTGCCTTTTTTTCATTATTTTTCTCTCCAAATCTGATATAAACTGTACAATACACTACCAAATTTTGTCTGAAACGCTGCTAAAACACTCCTTTTTTATTGCAGTCTTCGCACATAGCACTGTATGTGTGAGGGGAGTTTTCAGGTCTCAGCAGAGGTATGCCCCCTCCTCCTCATAATACGAGGCACCCATTTGCTGGCCCCAGCATTCAGCTGCCACCTCGGGGTTATGATCGGTCTGGTGAGTGTTACCCTTGTGTGGTACGGCAGAGACCCAGCAAGGACTTTTGTGTGCCGGTCTGTCAACCAACCAAGTACACAGAGGTCACAGACTTTGGCTACCCTTTGGCGATAACCAAAGGGTATTTCCTTGTGCCAAAAAAACAGTTGGATTTTGTCCCATTTTGGATCTCAGGGACTCAATCAGTATTTAAAGGTCTTGCCATTTGACATGCTCACAATGGCAGAGGTTCTTCGGACTGTGAAAGGGAAGAATGGTTTACATCATTTGACCTAATGGATACATCCTCTCATGTACCTTTTGTGGAATAACATCACTGCTTTCTCAGGTTTTCCCATTCAGGGTCGCCACTGGCAGTTCTGTGTGCTTCCATTCGGTCTCTCCCTTTCCCTGAGGGTATTCACTTGGTGCATGAAGGCAGTCCTCTCTCCTCTGCAGGCCCGCGGCATGAAGGTTCTGCCATACCTCGACTTTTGGCTTTTCTGCGTCCCATCTTGAGAGCTTGCATCTCATGATACAAGTCACCTCCATGTTCATTTTTCCCGGTTGGGCTTCAAGGTGAACTTGGAGAAGACCTCTCTTATTCCAAAAGGCCCCTGCTGAAATCTCTTAGTAATTAGAGAGCAATCCTGTCCCTTGTCAGTGCAAATTAATATCTGATGGTTCAATCCCAAATGATGGCCTATAAAAAAGTGTCTCTGTTATCACAAAAGAAACATCTCATGATGGTTGTAAGTACAGAGCTTTCTCAAGACCTTCACAACCTTATTGTTGCAAATCATAATGACGGCATTTGTTACAGAAGGATTTCTAAATTCCTGAATGTTCCAGTGAGCATTGTTGGGGTCATAATCTGAAGGTGGAAAGAGCATCATTTCACCATAAACCGATCACAACCAGGTGCTCCTCACAAGATTTCCAATAGAGGAGTGAAAGAATTTTCAGAAGAGTTGTCCAAGAGCCAAAGACCACTTGTGGAGAGCTTCAGAAAAACATGTAGTTAGCAGGTACAATTGTTTCAAAGAAAACAATAAGTAATGCACTCAACTGCCATGGCCTGTATGTACACTCACCAGGCAAAACTCCATTGCTGAAGAAGAAGCATGTTGAAGCTCATTTCAAGTTTGATGAACATTTAGACAAGCCTGTGAAATAATGGGAGAATAAAGCCTGTTCAGACAAGACCAAAATTGAGCTTGTTGGATACCATAATACACATCATGTTTGGAGGTCAAATGGCACTGCACATCACCACCAAAAAATCATGGTATGAGGCTGTTTTTCAGCATATGGTCTTCAAATAATTGAAGGATGGATACCATCTACCAAAATGATAAAGATGAAACATGGGTGGACATTTCAGCAAGACAATGGCCCCAAACACAGCCAACGAACCTCTCAATTAGTTTCACAGATAGAAAATAAAGCTGCTAGAATGGCCCAGCCAATCACCTGACTTCAACAGAAAATATAAGGAAAGAACTAAAGATCAGAGTTCATAGAAGAGGCACATTAGACCTTAAAGATTTGAAGACTGTTTGTGTGGAAGAATGGGCCAAAATCACTCCTGAACAATGCATGTGACACATCTTTCCATACAAGAGGCGTCTTACGCTGTTATTGCCAACAAAGGCTTTTGTAATACATTTCAGTAAGTGTGCTAAATACATTTTCCCTGTGCTATTCCATATTATTACACACGACTTGATTTCTCGACATCTATGGTTTGAGTTATTTGTATGTGTGGATGGCATGGATTGTTACTGACAACTGGTGAAAATGTCATGTCAATAGCAGCTCTAGATATACCGTATTTTCACGACCATAAGGCGCATACAAAAGTCTTTTTTTTCTCTCAAAATGTG
>JAUZNJ010040776.1:0-10250 GCA_034780135.1 Jordanella pulchra | reverse complement strand
CGCATGTCTCTCCCCCTCTCTCATACCCCCTTTCCTGTCAGCCTACTGTCAGAAAAACGAGCCACTAGTGCCGTAAACCTCAGTGCACCTCGTAATACATATCGCCTTATAAATGGATTAATTGGTAAACTGGCACTGCTTGCAGCATTACGGCTACTGCAGCCGGGGGCCTCCCCGAATCTGCTTACCCCTAGTCCAACACCACTTGTGTGTTTAAAGACCCCAATATAGCACCTTTCTAGAAACACACTAGTGACGCCGAGTTCAAACTCAAGGCTGTTATCTACACAGCCGAACGTGAGAATAGAGCAGCAGCGAGAAAACTCAACACTAATGAACCAATGGTACAGACGTGGAGCAAGCAAGATGGCGGCCTGTGCACACAACAAGATGGCTACAGTTAGAGCACAAACTCCAAAAGTGGGTTGTTGAACGGAGAGCAGCAAGTAGAAGCATCTCTAGTCACTGCACAGGACATTAACATCCATGCTATTCAAGGAGGTCCTTCTTGGTCCTTTTGTTTTACCAAAAGATGTAATCTCTCAATCTGCACACAAACTACCGTTCTGGGCATACTGCAAAAACAAGATGATGGCCATAGAATATCACCATCATGGACGAGGTTCCACTCACTTTCAATAATCCAGTGAATCACACTGTGGAGAAAACAGGGAACCTGCAGCTGGGCTGCAACTAACAATTATTTTGCTAATCCATTCATCTGTTAATTATGTTTTCGATTAATAATCGGATGGTAAAAGGTTCCCAAAGGAAGATTTATTTTACAAAAAAAAAAAAAAAAAACAGGTGACAGTAAAACTTTTCCACCGGAGGAGTTCTAAATAGAGCATATTGATGGACGAATGTTTTATTTAATCTTAAATACAAAAAGTTTATATATTATTTTTAATTTTAGTATTAATTCTGCTCTAAGTAGGGTGATCTGTCAGCTAAAGGTATGTTTTAGAGTCTCTATACCCCAGTTAACGATTAATCGATTACTAAATTAGTTGACTATTATTTTAATAATCGATTCCTTAATTGTTTTAGCCCTACCTTACAGTGTCTATACGCACCGCAGGGAGAGAAGTCATCCTTCACTGTAGCTCTCGCCTGCTGGGCTAGCGGCCAGAAACGTCCACCCAGTGTTATTTTTTTAGAGGAAAACCTTGCTCAAAAAAATAAAACTTCCTGCCGGCGTTGCCATTAAAGCTAACTCGAAAGGATGAGTGGATGAGGAACAGATGAGTGAGCGGCAGAGAGAAATTTATGTCGACTGACCGGGTGGCTTATTCCACACAGCTCCATTCTTATTGATTTACAACTCCATGCGCCCACATCACCGATGGTGTCCGAAAAATAAGTGAAGAAAACTAATTTGGAAGTTTCCATCATTCTGGGTGGATTAACTAAAGAACTGAGAGGGAATTGGGAATCACCAATACAGGGAGACAGCGCCGGATGACCGCTATCTGCCAATGGATGTCTGGGCTGATTAATCAGTCTCAACTGTGGTCCGAGCTTTCACAAAGGCAGAAATAATCACCGAGCTGCCAGGCAACAGCAGCAACACTGACTCGGATGATCATGAGAGGGAGCCCAGCATGTTGGATGTTGTACTCGCCAAATTGTTCAATTCGGACACTGAAAGAGGAAGAATTTGAGGGGTTCTTGGAAAGGGAATGAACTGAAAAAGTGAGCTTTGTGTGTTATATACGTACCATAACTGAACAATGTTTTTATTCTCTAACTCTTGATTTATTTCTATCTGATGTGCTTCTTTTAGAGGTTTACAACTGTAAAAGGCTAATTGCACAAACTAAGTTTTATACCCAAGTTGAATAATTTCAGGAGTTACTGAGCAGCATCAGACAGTTTCTTTTACGCGTTTATTGAATCAGGGCAAAGTTCCCCCCCACATTTGAATTACCTTATTCTGAATGCACTAATGTTCTATTTCAACTTTATAGACTCTAATGCATCCCTAACATGCAGGTGGCTCTATTCAATAGAAGTTTATGTAGAGGAGACCTTACCATGGGAGTGAACCAGGTTGTCAGAACGCTGCCTTGTATTGTATTGATAAAAATGGACTGAATGGTTTATCAGACTGTTTTGTTGACATTCCCTTTTAGCACAGCTCCCTCTAGTGGATTCATAATGCAACCACCTGCTCTGCTCTTCTGCAAAGTCCAGAGGTGCTCCAGCAACCATTCACAGATCATGCAGTAAAACCAGTGATAAATGCAGAATTCAAAGCAGAACAAGTCATTCTATGGATTTTAGAACAATTAAAACCGTCTCGCTTTTATTTTTGTACTGACATATTTTTGCAAATCATATTTTACAGTGGTAGAGGATACTGAGTGCAGAGAAGATATATACATGTGTTGATGATATTGGTGCATTTAATGTTTTTTTCATAGTTTGATTACCTGAATTAATTTATACAGATGAGTTATTTATCCAACTCTTCATAGGTATACATATGTGTGTTTATTAAAACTCAGAAATGTAATAATATTGCAAGATATTTATATTTAGTCAGTCTTCATTGAATTGTTTTAAAAATGTAGGTTCAGCCGGACAATTTAAGCACTAGAACAGGCGAGTCTTGCAGCGTTTCCAGCGCAGAGATCATCATGTTTTGAGCATCCAAAGTGATGGAGTTGGGAAATCTAAATTTAAGCTGCTGGATGCTGAGCGTCAACCAATCAGAGAAGATGATTCAGGACCTGTCTGGGAGACAGGCAGTACATGCAAACTGTGATCTCTGCTTCTGCAGAGATGTCATCATAAAACTATATAAAACTAGAAAAGCACTCAGAGAGTGCAGGATTCCACCATGGAGTTTGTCTGTTTCTTAGCAACTTTACAGAAAAAGTTATGGACAGATTTTGCTCAAATGTTCACAGAAGGGACGTAATATAACCATTGACAAATGATTATAATACGCCCCTTCTGTGAAACTTGAACAAAATCCGTCTATAACTTTTTCTGTAAAGTTGCTAACAAACAAACAAATGCTACCAAAAACATAACCTCCTTGACGGAGGTAATAAATATATATAAAAAGCGATTAAACTCCACTGGTTTTACCCAAAAAGCCATCAGTGTATTTTTATGTACAAGTGAGAGTGCTCTAATTATAATTACTTCATCAAAACGTTTTTGTGCTGAACTGTGGTGAAACCGCTTATAATACAAACATTGATTCAAAAAGTCAAAACCTGCCTGCAAAAATAAATAAGTACATATTATATATTCTACTAGCTTTATTTTCCATAAATCTAAAACATGCCTTACATTCACTTTCAGCCACTATGAACCGAACCTCCAGATATATTTCACAAGGGAGTCTCAGCATGGTTGCCAACCTGTATGTCAGGCTGGTACAGAAGGAGGAAACATGGATCCTAATCCTGATGAACTGGCTGCACAGCTGACACTTTGAGGTGTACTTTCTTGCTTAAAAAAATAGTAAAACTACTTTTTCCAACTCAAAGCTAAAAAAGTCAAGCCACCTTGTTGATTTTAAGAAAAATAAGTGCAGATAAAAGTCTGGAGCATCCAGCCGTCCGATTCAAAAATGCACAGGCGTCCAAGTTCAGGCGTTGGGCGACTTTTTGATGCTCAAAACATTTTGGTTTGAACCCAACCTTTGCGTGAAGCAATTTCAGGAAACCTGCTGCAGTCTGACTTTGGCATCATGCAAAAATAGAATTAATTTTGCGCCTCGCTGTCCTCTCACCACCACAACAACTATGATCAATATTCTTATTGATTATATTGGCTGCATGTTTGCTGTGGAGTTCACAGCTGAGTGTAGGGGAGTCAGACAGTGTTGATTAGGGGGTTAGATATAATGTCATCCTGCACACCACCAAGTGGAACTGATTTATTATATCTGGTCCTGTGATTTCTACTGTTTATTACTCTTTAAAGTTTAAAGCCAAGAGGTTTTCAGATACTTACATTTCTTTCTCTCCATGAATTTGCTAATTGGTTCCATGAGGTCTTCTTCACTCTTCATCTTGTCTGAGGGTGGAACAACCGCCTCTCCATCCTCAAGGTCATCCTCATCCGTGTTAAACCACATCTCCTCTTCGTCCTCTAATGTCCGAGCATCACGACGGAAGCGGTGGTTCCGCAGGATGGAGCGCATACTATTAAGAAACATGTGATAAAATGTACAAAGATTAGTTTCTTCTAAAACAATACTGATTTTTTTTTTTTATAATGCTAAGAGTGGTTAGTTTCAGGGTTAATCTTTTCAAATTCAACTTGGAACATTTAACCTCTGAATGATCCATCATATCACTGCCTTTTTTTAAAAACTGTCTTCTTCCAGACACAAAAAAAAACAGGTTTTCCTGATGATATGGGTTAGAGAACAATAATAACACAATACCATGCCTTGATTTTCTTACCTATCCAGTTTGGGGTTGTCTTGTCTTTCTCGCTGCTGTTCATATCTCAGTTTTAGGCCTTTGAATGTCTGAACATAGTCTACATCCTCCAGAGACTTCCAGTAGTTCTCCACAATATGAGCCGTCAGAGACTTGATGTCCTCCTTAGAAGAATGAGAGACAAAATAAAGGCATCAATGGAAAAAAGAAAATTAGATTTGAACATCGAGACCAAACAAGAGCAGAGTCAAAAAAGATGCTAAAAGGTAGTGAAGATGGAAAGTAACCTAAACCTAAAAACTAGCTAACCAGTTATGTTTGACGAAAAACGTAAAAAGCACAAAATACAGCGCTTATGTTTAGTGGATACACTTTAACTCTGCTGATGTGGCAATGGCATCACTTGGATCATTAATATCACAATACTTCTGTTATGATAAGTTATTAAAACATCCCTCCAACACTTCAGGATTTAGCCGACTTTCAAAGCCATTATTCTGAGTTAAGACATGCAACAGCAGAGGAACATTTAATTACTCAGAAAAGGACAGTGGTAACAACAAATCATATCCATGAAAAGTAAAAAATATCCAAACCAAGTGATATTAACTTTACCTAAAGGACATTTCATGAAGTAGAAAAAAAAGTGATCAAAACTCACTATTAAAGTGAAACTGAAAATTCCTTTTCAGCAGAAACAATAGTGTAGAAAATAAAATAAACAAGGAGAATACTCACCACACGGACATATTCAAACATCTCAATTATGGCCGAATTCAGAAGATTGTAGCGAGAGCCATTGTTGCGGAAGGCTTTAACAACAGGCTCAAAAAGGAAGTTTCTCATGATGTACCGATTGTAGAATTCATCCTTTAAGCCAACAATCCTCCTCATGAAGCGCAGGGCACCTGTGAATAAGCACACATACATCTATAGAGCTCTGAACTCACACAGCTGAAAATAGCATTAAAATGGTTCGACAAAACGTTCTAAAAGGGCAAAACACATTTGAACCATTTAACACGTCAGTACGGGACGAAAGACTGCAGGAAAACCTTTTTGGGGTGAATGCTGCACGAAGCTCATTGAGAGAACAGACACATTGTGAAAAGGAGCAGTTTGAATATATTTGGTACGCATCTACAATCTAGAAAGTAATGATAGGAAGAAGTTGCTGAATGTCAAAGATGTGTCTGATCTTTTGACTGGTAGTGTCCAGCTTAAGAAAAGAAATCAGCATCCCAAACCAGGAGAAGCTAGAAATCATTTCTGGAAAACTTCTATTTTGAGGAAACGTAAAGATAATATAAAAACTACCCTGAGTTCCAGAAGAAATCCGTCTTTTCTTGGCCTGTTTCAACTTCTTTATGCTTTACTGAAGGGGACTAAAACTAATTTCTATATCCGAAACAAAAAAGGTTTAGAAGAGCTGCTTTGAACTTTTGATTGCATGATTTGATTTAAAAAGAGCACATTGCTATGGTTTTATAACTGTACTCTCACTTATTTAGCAGTTTAAGCCACTTTGTACACTTTGAAAGAACATGTCTCTACTTCATCACAAGATCTGCTTTATTTGGCTCTTTAGGACCAGATAATTGGCTGTGATGGGTTGGATTGGGCCTGTGGGCCTTGCCTTTAAGACAATTTAGAGAAAAGAGCTAAAAATCCTCATTCCCCATGTGTGCTTATCTTTGCTCTGTAACTCTTAAAGTACTACCAATGGTCTAACACATTAACAACACCTGAACAAAAGACACTGGTTAACTGGTTATTGGTTTCACAGAACAGGATGTGAAAACAAGATGCCTTAAATAGAAGAAGAATCCATGACGATCTAGTGATCTGATAACTTTCACAAAGAGTCTAGTGTAAAAATCTTTGACAATTTTAAAACACCCTCTTCTCACTTAATAAGTAATTCCTGTCAGCAGACATTTCTAATCTCTCTTGTGGTTGCTCAGTTTGGGACATCCGAGATGTTTTATGCTCTAGTTGGAATTAAAAACAAAAAAAACTACCACACACTTGCATTACACATGTGTGTATCAATAATTCTGTACAAATATTAACATGTTCAGGTTATCGTGCAAAACCTTATAGCTGAGAATACATGGGACTTACATAGTGCCAGAAAGGCGTGCTGAGAGGCAGTAAGAACCAGAACCCTCTTTAGAATATCCTTGTTGATGATGTAGTTCTTGATGTGATACGTGTGATGCTCAACGCAAAATGTTAGCAGCTCCAAAATCAGGGCAAGCAACTGGGCCGTTTGAAAATCATCTGAAGAGGAAAGGAAACAGGCAACTAAATAAAAAAACAGAACATTTAAAATAACGCACAAGTGTGATTTCTTAAAAACATTCAATACCTTTGCTAGGCTTTTCTTCTGTTGTGTTGGCCAATAACGGAGCAGAGAGGACATGCATACAATGCTTGTAGAAAAAGCTCAGGAACTCTGTCTTTTCTGTTTTCTGGGGAAACAGAAAGATGCATCGTTTTTACAAGGTGCTGTCCAAGTAAAGGTGAAGGTGTTACTGTTCTGTTTTGTCTGCTTCACATCATTTACAATAGGCTGTTCTGATAAAGATTGTGAGAAAAAAAACAAAACGTCACTTTGAAGATATACTCTGGATTTGATTGCGACTTCAATATTAATGTCATAACTGCAGACTAAGTAGAAGGCTGAAGAAAAGCACTTTCAACCTGACATATACTATGGGTTAGCAGCAGATAGCAGTTCTTAAGTAATAGGCCAACATTTTAGCACTAATGCACAGCTTGGGAGTATTATTATTAGAACAATCATACCAGAATACTAAAGAGGCAACATGCTGTAAAGATGTACACACTTTATAGTGGGCTTACTGATTAAGTTCACAAAAAAACACAAAAATCTCTAAATGGTCACAGGAAAATAAAAAATCTTTTGTGAATTTAATGAAATGACGTCTTCTTCTGCTTTATATTATTAAAAGTATGTTTCTGTATAAACAAATACAGAGAATAAATCTTATTTTTTGTCTCTCCATCTAATAAACTTCTTTATTAAGGGAAAATCTTTCTACTGAAAACAAAAATAGAAATGAGCAGCATTATTAAAATATGAAATTAGTGTTACTAAAAGCTGATGTCGAGAAGGGTGATGTGAAATACAGATTTTAATCATAGACTATGTGGTATTCAGTGCAATAAAATAAAGTTTGACCAAATTTAATACACTTTTTAGCATCTTTCACTTGCCAACATCACATCATAAATATATTCAGTCATGTTTTCAGATGGCAGCAACTGAAGATAAACTGAGTTTTGAGGAGCATATTTTTTGTAGTGTATTTAGTCACAATAAATAAATTCCCTTCAGGTTAATGATAAATGACATATTTGTCCACCTCTAAACTAGTAAATCTAAAAACAGTGTGTAAACTCACATTTGCAGTAGCCAGCATGTTCTCTGGATCCAGTAAAGTCCGTAACAAACCCATCAGCTGCACCGCTCCACCCAGCTCTGGGTCAGTATCACAGATCATGTGTTCTATGATCAGGTTGATGAGAAGAATATCCTGAAGGACAAAAACAGCTCGTAACCACCAGGGGAAAGTACCATCACTTCACTTTATATTGGAATGTTAATTCATACAGACTCACATCATCGTTTTGCTGAGACTCCTGCATGACAAACTCTCGTACCATGGAGGGGTTGTACTCCACTAGATAAGAGAAGATATCTGTGGCTGCCCCACGCACCTGAACATCATCCATTCCCTGTTTAACAAATAAGTTGGTAAGTTAACAGGAAAAATGCTCTCAACAAACAAAGTAATTTAACAAAAACATTTTAGTAGAGATGCACTGATTCAATACCTAGATCAGATATTGGCTCCATTAAGTTGACTAATAAGCTGGATCGGATATCAGTTGATTGATGGTGATCCAGGATTCTTATCCACTCATGTCAGTTTTTATAAAAATCACACATGTAATGATACAGTACTGAGAATTTCAGGAAGCAGCTAAATATCATATTACATTTTAAAATATCAGTTTGCAAAGCACTTTACATAAAATTGTTATTCATTTCTTTTTTTCCTGTTTATGTAAACTTTATTTGTTAAAAATGTAGTAAGTGGAGCTGAAAGATTTTGCTAAAAGTCAAAAATGTGATTGGTTCCAACCAATATTGCATCTGTTATTTTATTTCTTTTTCTTTGCACCATCTACAAGCATCTAATGTTTCAGATTGAGATTTCCATTTTCCCATGACCTTGAAAACTTGCTTGTCCAGAGTCCACAGTTGCAGGACTTTACTGTAACCTATCTGTGAAAAAAAGTGTTCACTGCTACCTGCCTGCATGAATCTGCATGCTAGCTGCAAGTCTATAGCAGAAAATACACTTTTACTTTACTAGTGTCTCCTAAAGGGACGGAGAAATTTAAGAGTTTTACTCTTGTTAATTTTAAAGTGACCAAAATGGGGGGCCTCTGCAGTTTAAAGATTGAATTTTGTTAAATCATATTTACAGTTGCAATTAATTGCACATCCATTATATATCTATTACATCTATATCCATATTTATTTTGTAATTCTTTTTAAACAATGTTTGTGTCAAGCCTGAGTTCTTCATTTACATGATACCAGAATGGTATCGGAAAAATATCGGTTTCGGTGAATCGGAAAAAATCTGGATCAGTGCATCTCTACATTTGAAGATTGCTTGAAAAAAATCCTATGATCTTAGCTAACTTCTTTAGGTGTCTGCTTAAACACTTTTCCAAATATTTTAGTTATATTTTAGCTTCAACTGAAAGTCTTGTCTACAATAAACATTTGCATATTTACCTTTGATTATATTGACCCAAATAAGTATGTTGTTCAATCCATGGGTACTGGTTTAGACCTACTAGATATTTGATTTAACTGACTTGTGAATTTTCTACCCTTTAATTTAGCTTATATGCTTTTTGTATCTTCTAATCATACACATTTTTTTTTTACCAAATAGGCCATTTTTGGAGCTCAGAGACAAATACTAACTTCTATACTGTTCTTGTCATTAACATTAAAAAAAGAAAAACAAGAGAGCAATGTTTTCCCAAGAAAAGCTGCTGCTACAGAGCTGCATAGTTAATGCATAGGAATAAATAATAGTGATCAAAAAACCTAATTGTTATAACAGTCATGTTTAAAAAGAAAGACCAAGTGTAGCTTTTACAACACCAAACAAAGAAAATCAAAAAACAAACAACTTCCAGTAGTTTGAAACAGCATCTATACACTTGACTGATAAAATGTGTTTATAGAGAAAATGTTTTAATCCCGAAAACAGAAACAAGCTTGTTGTATCGCTCTCCTCTACACACAACGCAAGTAAAGTTCAAATAAAAGAAAGCAGATGTTATTCTGAATACTTTTAACCCAGAAGAAAACAAGCAACAACACCAACCCTCAGCTATCATGACACTGGTTTGTAAAACAAATGAATAATAAAAGCACCAAAAACAGAAATGTGAGAAAAAAACCTAATCCTCTGATTAAGGAGAATGTGCCCATTTGTCCCTCTAAATCTTATAGCGATTTAGAGGGACAAATGTCACCTGTCACCTGTGAGAAAACAGCCACTAATAAAAGTGTTTAAGTACTTTTGCTAAAACAACCATTTTTTAATTAACACAATAATAACTTCAGTCAACCTTACAGTGATGTATAATTTAAGGGTTAAATGTCTGTATTAGTGTAGTTAGGTGGTTATAAAACTTTACATTAAATCTTTGAAAAGCAAGAATGTTTACCTGATTTAAACATACACATTTAATATATGTATATGTATATATATGTGTATA
>JAUZNJ010040775.1:0-10250 GCA_034780135.1 Jordanella pulchra | reverse complement strand
AACTTTGTTGACTTTTTCCCCTGCTTCCTGTGGTGTTCTGCATGTGGGTTAGATCCCTTAATCCCATCATGACAATATTGTACTGTAAACCTATTACTATGTATGTTACCTGCTTAATCGTGCAAAGGTTATAGAACCGGACAATGGGATGAATATACAGTACCATAAATTGATACACATTTGGCATAGCTCCTTGACCCACTTACTGTTCCTTTCAAAGGACACTGTGTAGAGCTGCTTCATCCACACTCCGTGTTTGGAAATGTGGATAAAGATTGTGAGGCTGATGCTACTGTTAAATATCAAATATCTAGTTTGAATTTCATGCAAATTTATGTAATTTTTACAACAACAATTTTTAAAATGGCAAGCTCTTGATCATCATTGAAAAGCTTACCTTTCTCCCAGGAAAATGTTGTATTGTTTAGAGGGACAAGAAAAGAAATGCATTTCTGTATGCCTTTATTGACATGTCAAGAGATAATAGAAACAATCTAATCAAAATGCATACTTACTTTACATACTGTTTGCACATTATGGTGGTACCCATTGAGTACTTCAATTTGGGCTGCAGTCCTTCACCAGTCTCTGTACGTGACAGACTGTAGTTGATTAGATGGTCAATCATAGTGGAACAAATTTCATTACAGACTACAGTTCTTGCCTCCATCACGCATTCTTACACTTTTGCCTAGACCTTTCCCTGGCTTTACACCTCTCACCAGGCCTGCTCTTCTCCCTGGGCCCCTCTTTCTTTCTTCCTCTTTCTTGTCCAGACGTTACAATGTTCGTCTTGTTTGTGTTTCCAAAAACATCACCCTTTTAAGTTATCTTTCACAGTAACCCCTGCCACTGAGTCATGACCAAACTGGAATGAACTGTGTTCAGCCCAGTTTACCTAATGTAAAACATGAAGTGTGTGAATGATGCGGCCATAAAAGACCAATGCTGTGCTAACTGTGTTTACAGTTTTGGAAATGTTAAACTAGTGGGAGGAATGAATGTTAGAAAAAAAAACATCAACGTGTTTTTATCTTGATGTTAGCTTTCTGTGCTGGCCCGTCTCATTACTCAATGTGACTTAAGTACAGGGATTTAAACTGACTTTAGTGGCTGTTATTTCATCATTAACAGAATGCACTAAAGCAACCTGTTATTTCTTCCTTTGTGATAGCAGGAACAGAAAAAATATACCTCAAGAAGAACGGTTAACCCTTTCAACATTTATGAGGACATTTCTTTTTTTTACAGCTAGCTTAGCTGAAAAATAAGCTTCTTGTTTTAAAATAACTTGCTTGTATGGTGGTTTGTGTAACTCTAGTCATGCAGCAAAAAGGTCTTGGGTTTGATTCCCAGCCTGAGGTCTTTCTGCATGAAGTCCTTGTGTATTTGTGTGTTTTCTGCAGGAATAATTGTTTCATCCTGTAGTTCATGACTATTAGGTTAATCGGCATCTCTTAATAGCCCTTAGGTATAAGTACATGGTTGACATTGCTCTTTGTGACGTTGCTGTTATTGACTGTCCGGCATGTACTTTGTCTTTTGACTGTAGACTGCTGGAGAATGGCACCTGTGTTGCACCCTTGAAGTTTGGACAGGACTATGGGTGAAGTAGGGTCTATTGTCTGAAAAACAAATCCACTATTATAGAACATCAGCACACTAAACTGTTGTTTTCTTGCCATTCATACTGACTGTAACCAGATATATGCGAATGTGCACAGTTTTAGGAATCTTCCTCTGATGGCATCAGTTGGTAATGACTTCTCCAGATCCTGTTCAAGACAGACTGATACAGAAGATTCTTCCTGTTTACAGCTATCAACACTACAACAACTGGTTAAGAGAAAACAGTTACTTTGAGCTACTTCAACATTTAATTGACGTGAATTAAATTAAACTTAGGTTGTGCATTTTAAAATAATAAAATAAAACATCAGCATATCTAATTAAATAATGAATATTGTAAATAAGGTAGAGTTGTCTCTTTTTAGCAGATTAAATCATAAACTAGTTCTGATCATTTGTGAAATTTGAAAATGCATCAGAGTATGGATGGATGGACAAAAATGGATAATTTCATTTTGAGAGTAATTTATTATGATGTCTGATGTCTTACATAATTTTCTTTTTATTCATTTAAGTTTGTTTTGATTTTTAATGCCATTATAAGGTTGAAAAAAAACTCTCATTTGTTTTTAAACCATTAGAAAGGTTAGAGAGTTTAATTTAAGAAATAAAGTTAATATTCATGCAAATCCTTGTAAAAAATATTTATACTCCAACAGATGTTTCCCTTTTTGTTCGATTAAATTCACAAACTGCAATGCATTGAGGCTTCCAGACCAACAAAGTGAAGACAAAATATCGATAGTTTTTATTTAATGTAATATGCGTTGAAAATTAATTACTAACTACTAATTTACTAATTGGTAAATAGTTGGATCTAATCTGAGTATTAATCCACCTTTTTTGTGAAGGCCTCATAGGTTTGTTAGAGAACATTAATGAACTGTCAGAGTAATAGAGAGAGGAGCAGAAGAGCAATTGAGAGGTTCAGCACAGAGCACTATAACAGCAAGTATACAACTCCGCCATATAAACCTTTGTATGGTGTAGATTAAAGAACTCCTTCAGATTTTGAAGAAAAAAGTTGACAAACCTCAGGTAAGAAGTTACCGGGTCTGTGGCAAAAAACAGACCTAGTTAATTAAAGTGGAATCTTGAAAAAAACAGCAGACATCTGAGTTCAACAAGTTTAATTATCTCCTAAAACGATCTTTAAAGTTATTGCAGCCTTCTTTATCTTTTTTTTTCCAGGACTGGAAGGACAGGTCCAAAGTATCATCACTGGCCTATGATTTCCTGTGACTCATTGTAGAAAGCTTGATAGTGAAGCCGGGCCACAGTGGATAAAGTTTTGATATAAAATATAAATAATATGCTTTCTGTGAAATGACATAAACATTTCTGATGTTTTTAGGTAAATATAACTGCGTTAAAAAAAAATATTAGTTAATTTTCTCAAGATTTAGCTTGTTTTCCTGAGAGTTAGGACCTGTTACGTTTATTCCTGAAAGCTTAGTCCTGACACCAGTAGGACCTGAGGGCTATTTTTATAAGATCTGACAATGTTTGTTCCTGAGACCTGAGTGTGTGCTAAAATGTATACCATACCTTTCCATTTAAATGAAAAAAAGCTCTCAGCTCTCAACTCTAGGGACAATTATGTGCCAGTTTTTGCAAACTTTATAAAATAAAACTAAAAACATAAACTACATAAATCATACTCCACGATACTTGCTCGATCCACTATATGTTATTGTAAAGAGGGCATTAAGAAAAAAGATTTCCAAATGTACTACTTTCGCAAAAGTGAAATTGTGCATTTGAACTCTTTATGTTTGCAATAGTTTTGAAAAATCTTACTTCTGCTCTGTCAACCAGAGAGTGGGAAATACCTCATTGCAACAGCAACCCAAGTAAGTATAAATACCAGCTCTTTTCTCTCATTCAGACATCAAAATCTTCGCAACCTTACTTGATTTTGAAGCTCCAGCTTGACCAAGACTCCTAAGATGAAGGCATTCACTCTTGCGGTTGCCGTGGCCATCATGGTGACAGTCATTGGGATTCAGGAGGGATCTGCTGACCTGATCATTGAAGTAAGAACAATGAAACTTTCATTTTTAGGGTTATATTAGTGACAATATTATCATGCTTGCTCTAAATTAAAATCTTTATCAGGGATCTGAACTGATGGATGGGCTGGCTAATGGAAGCCCAATCCCTGAGGGTGAAGACATGCCAGCGGACTCCTGGAAGGTAGGTCAGCTGAGTAAATAAAAAATAAACAATGAACATATAGTTTGGAGAGTTCAGTTTAGGCAACTGGACATGTAGTTTTCTAGAAAACTTTGCAAGAGGGACTAATAAAGTCTCTTGGATGAGAGGGGAAACGTCTTCTAGAAAACTTCACATCCAATTGCCCAAATTGAATTTTCCAAGCTTGACCATGAACTGGATGACTGAGAACCTTCACCGATATATGAACATATAGATATATCATAGATATATTTATAAGGGTTTTTTTTATAGCAATCGGGGTATACTTTATCACAATGTGGAATGAAAGGTTAAGAAACAAGTATTATTTGTAAAAACATTTTGTAACTGAAATAAGAGTTACATTTCATTTTATATACAGATGCCCTATCAGAGAGCTCAGATGCAACGCCGTCGCTGCCGTATCTGTTGCCGTTGCTGCCCTGGAATGAGAGGCTGTGGCATCTGCTGCAGATTCTAAAAAGGCCTGAAAACAGTGTGAAGATACATCAACTACAGAAAAAAATTAAAATACTAACATTTGCTCATTTTTAAATGTAGTTGAATATATCATTGCTTAAATGATTAAAGTGATTGTGATGCTTTCAGCCTAACACTTGTGTATGTTGTTTTACTTCAGCATCCAGCAATGTTAAATATTTAAAAACACAAACCAAAAGTTATCACCAGAGTAAACATTGTTTCTAATGAATTATGAGCAAGCATATAATGTTTAGACTAAATGTTTGGATAATGAATGTGTTAACTTGATCAGAGGTGTGATTTTTGTTCTCATAATAAATCTTACCCCTCAATGAATATTCTCATTAACTTTCTGAGTTTTTCTTTGGTAAGAGTTTGTTTTAAATTCATAAGAAAACAACTGTTTGTAGAGACTAGATTGAGGTTTTCCATTTATTGTGAAGAAAAATTTGCTTCAATAAGGCATAGGCAAGAAAAAAGTTATATCCTAGTAACATCATTGGATAAGAAGCAGAAGTAATGGAGGGATATAAATTCCTTGGTATAGTGCCCCTCACCTAATTGGGCCCTAAGTGAAATGTTATTTGAATGGCTGGGTCTTTCCGATGAACTCCTTTTAGGATGATTCTAGAAAAAATAATTTTATGAACAACAGTGAGCATCCTCTTCACAAGACAGCTGAAAACCAACAGTGTCTACAGTAAAACAGACTACTACCAAAGATCCTTCCTATCCACACCTACAACAATTTGTTGACTTAGAGAAGCTAAACCATTTTGTACCCAAACAGATGTTAACCATTTATATTTAGCTTCATAGACTGTTGATAATTGGGATTATGAAATTATTTTTGAATTAAACTTAATTGGAAAAACAATTTGGGCTTAATTCCCAGATGATATAAATTTTAATCAAAATTTTAGTTGTAATAATAAAATTTCACCACTTTGCACCCAGAGATGTAAACCCATACGTTTAGGTTCATAGACTGTGGAGTCTAATGATGGTCATAAAAAACATATTCAAGCAAATTCCTTGTAAAAATATCCATACTCCCTGAAGTGTGTCCCTTTTTGGGCCCTAAGTTCACAAACTGCAATGCATTTTGTTTTCCAGACCAACAAAGTGAAGACAAAATATGTATAGTTATTTTTATTGGAATTTGGGTTGAAAACTACCATAATTGGTAAATCGCTGGATGAGATTTAATCTCAGTATAAATCCACCTTTTCTGTGAAGGTCTCATAGGGTTGTTACAGAACATTAGTGAAATATCAGAGTAACCAAAACCAAGGGGAAAGTAAGGTGGATTAAGATGAAAAGCAGATTTAGGTTATAGAACGGTTCTTCAAGCTTTGAACATCTCACAAAGTGCCGTTCAAACCATCCTCATAAAATAAACAGAACTGAACAGCTGCAAAATTATAGGGACATGACCCTGAGTTAAACTATTGTGCCATCAGTGAAAGTTACAGAAATCAATACTCAGGTTGGGGAAACATTTGTACCAGAATGCAAGGACAACATGAACAGCTAAAATATGGAAATTAAGTGTGATGATATAAAAAAATGACTTTTAGATTTTGTGTGGAAAACAAACTGACATTACATTACTCCGAACATAACATTCATATTGTGAAACATTTTTATTGTGGTAGTCTTCCTGTGAGGATGATTTTATTCTATAACAACCGTACTTTATATTGTTTTAAGAATGCAGGACTGGTCTCAGCATGTTTATACACAACCTACTGATCTAAAACAAAAAAAGAAAAGATAAAAAAATAACAGTAACAGATATTTCTACATATTATACTTATACATATTAAACTTCATTTTTTTACATCTACAGGATATTTCACCAGTGGTCAATAAATGTGGCTGTCTTACCATCATCTTGGATTAAGAGTGGGTTAACTTGTAGTTACAACTTTTAACCACAAAAATGAACCTCTAAAGAGAGGTTCAGCACAGAGCACTCTAACAGCAAGTACACAACTCCGCCACATAAACCTTTGTATGGTGTAGATTAAAGAACTCCTTCAGATTCTGAAGAAAAAAGTTGACAAAGCTCAGGTAAAAGGTTACCGGGTCTGTGGCAAAAAACAGACCTAGTTAATTAAAGTGGAATCTTGAAAAAACAAGCAGACATCTGACATCTATTTTCATAAGATCTGACAATGTTTGTTCCTGAGACCTGAGTGTGTGCTAAAAAGTATACCATACCTTTGCATTTAAATAAGAAAAGCTCTCAGCTTTCAACTCTAGGGACAATTGTGTGCCAGTTTTTACAAACTTTGTAAAATAAAACTAAAAACAAAAACTACATAAACCATACTCCACGATATTATTTAAAAAGTGTATGCGTACTTTCTTGATCCACTATATGTTATTGTAAAGAGGGCATTAAGAAAAAAGATTTCCAAATGTACAAATTTTGCAAAAGTGAAATTATGCATTTGAACTCTTTATGATTGCAAAAGTTTTGAAATATCTTCTGCTCTGTCAATCAGAGAGTGAAAAATTGCAACAGCAACCCAAGTAAGTATAAATACCAGCCCTTTCCCTCATTCAGACATCAAAACCTAAGTAACATCACTTGATTTTGAAGCTCCAGCTTGACTACGACTCCTAAGATGAAGGCATTCACTCTTGCGGTTGCTGTGGCCATCATGGTGACAGTCATTGGGATTCAGGAGGGATCTGCTGACCTGATCATTGAAGTAAGAACAATGAAACTTTCATTTTTAGGGTTATATTAGTGACAATATTAACACGCTTGCTCTAAATTAAAATCTTTATCAGGGATCTGAATTGATGGATGGGCTGGCTAATGGAAGCCCACTCGCTGAAGGTGAAGACATGCCAGCGGACTCCTGGAAGGTAGGTCAACTGAGTAAATAAAAAATAACTATGCAAATATAGATATAGCATAGATATATTTATAAATACTTTTTGTTTTGTAGCAATTGGGGTATATTTTATGAAACAGAATGTGGAATGAAAGGTTAACAAACTAGTTGTAAAACATTTTGTAACTAAAATGAGAGTTACTTTCCTCTTCTATGTACAGATGCCCTATCAGAGAGCTCAGATGCAACGCAAGAGCCGCCGTCGCTGCCGTATCTGTTGTCGTTGCTGCCCTGGAATGAGAGGCTGTGGCATCTGCTGCAGATTCTAAGAGAAAAAAAACTAAAAGAGTTTGAAGACACATCAACTACAGGAAAAAATTAAAGAAATTCTTAACATTTTGTCATTTTTAAATGTAGTTGAATATATTATTGATTTAAGGATTAAAGTGGTCGTGATGCTTTCAGTGTAACAGGTGTGTGTGTTGTTTTACGTCAGCATCCAAATTAGTTGTTGAATATCCAAAAACGCAAAGCAGAAGGTGTCAAACATTCTTGTTAATGGTTGATCCTGTTGTTAATGGTTGAACATTGTTGATCCTACCTATCTACAACTACAACAACTTGTTCAATTGAAATGCAGATGAGATACTTCAACATTACATTTCCCTTTGGGATAAAGAAATTATTTCTGAATTGAAATTAATTGCAAAAACCATTCGGGATGCATTCCCAGCTGAAATTAATTTTTATCTAAATTTTTATTGGAATATTAAAGATTTACCACTTTGCACCAAAATAGATGTAAACCCATGTATTTAGGTTCATAGACTGTTCATAATGGAGTCTGATTATGGACATAAAAAACGGGGAGGAAAAAACTTTTTTAAATAAACAGATTCAGAATTAATACCCACAATTACAGCTGTATGCTGTACAATGAGGTTAGAGAACAGAACAACTTTTAAAAATGAAAGCATTTATGCTCTTATATAAAGTACAACTAAATTGATAATTTGTTAATAATACTTAGTGCTCAAATATGAGAATGAAGGCTACATAAACTGCAGTACCAATATTTCATTTTAAGTAGTGGGAAAAATGAAATGAAATCAAAAGAACCCAGAGTTTACGTTCTAATGATATTCATTTCAATGACTAACAGGCACTTACCAATACTTCAAATATTTTTTGACTACTAAACACAATTGGCCAAGTGGATAATCTTCTTTCTAAAAGCACATTTTCTTAGATATATATATAAAAAATTATTATTTCAAAAGAGAACAAATCTTTCTCTGTACTCACTAACTTTACCAAAGCACTGCAAATTTGACTCAAAATGAAATTATTTTGTAGATCAAAAACACTTTTTTAAATGCACATTTAGTTAAAGTACACCAGATTTCAAAATACTGGCTATGGTTGACATTTCAGTGAGTGCATAAACTTGTGTTTCAGTTCTACAGGTATTTGCATGCAAAACATGACATTTACACTGAATTTCAAATCATGTTCTTTCCCTTTACTCTTTACTATAGGGATTACAGTAGAAATACTTTTTAAAATATGAGAACAGTAACAGTATTTCTTAAAGTAAACAATATAAATTAAACGCATAACAGCATTACTAAACAAAAACAGCAAAAAGCACATAAAAAAAAATCCCCCCAAAAATTGCAATTTGTAATCTCTTTGATCTTCATGGTTAGGCCACACGTTTTCATTAATATCACATTTAATATTGTCCAAGGCAATACACCTGAGATAAAACCACTAGTTACGTCAGATCGACTCTTTGCAATCAGCATCTGTAAAGCATCCAGAGCTAACATCAGTGGTTTCAAAGTGGGAAATCTGTTCATTTCGCTGATGGTCAGAAACTTTCCACATGGATGCAGAAAACAACTAATCTCTAGGGTTAAGGAAAGGTGAATAGGGTCAAAAGAAGAGACATACCAGTCTTGGGTGGAATTAAAATTATGATGTTATGGCTTGCCAATGATGGAAAACAATATTCTGTAAAACTTCACTGGGAGGTTCACATTGGGAGAGGCACCCGCATGGAAAGCCCAGACCCGAGGCCCATACCTCCAGAAGGACCAAGGCTAAGTCATGATAGTTGACATTTCAGAACCAACTTGGTGCAAAACTTACCACCCCTACTGGAGTGGGCAATAAAAATAATAAAATATCACAAAATCAGCCTCTCTTAGTTAGGGACTGTGGTTAATTAGATGATCAATGATAGTGGTATTAACTTCATCACACAGTACAGTTCTTGGCACCATCACGTGTTCTTACACTTTTGCCTCTTCTTAAACCTTCACCTCTCCCCTGGGCCGCCTGCTCTTTTTCTCCTTTGTTGCAAATCCCCAGTCGTTACATTGTTTGTCTAGAATAAGCTGAGCTCAGCCCAGTTTACCTAACATAAATCATTGTGTGTCATTTATTCAATTGAGTGTTTATTTCCAGCTGTGATAGTTTTCCGACTGATATTATTAAACTGAGGTTTTTGATACTTTCTCTGAGGATATTGTGTATTAACATTCGTAAATAATACAACTACAATCCATAATTTTCTTGGGAGGTATAGCTTGTCTATTAACAAATGTATGTATTGAGGAAATACTATATATACTCTGCCTGCATAGTGCATGTGAACAACATGAAATGTGTGAATGGTATGGTGGTCACTGGTTATTAGTATGTATTAGTATATTCAAGTTAAAGTATTAAAGTTGCTTTTGTTTTTTGATCAGTAAAACACCTAAATGCAACACCTTTAGCTGTTCTGTTTTTTGTTAAAGCACTGTTTTGGTGAATTAGAAGATTTTTGACTTCAAGTCCAGGGAAAAACATCGACTACAGTGCATCATACTGATCAACAAAAACACAGTCCTAGTAAAGGTTCCCTGTCATTTGATCATTTGTATCCTTGAGCAAAATCCATAATTGGCACGGAGGTTAAAAAGCACTGAATGGAGACATAAAAAAATTCAAACCATGATGGATATACTAAAAGTACAGGTAGAGCATCAATCAACAAATTTAGAAAACATTAGGCAATTGAGCTATTCTAAAAAATCAGGA